>JH431430.1:289941-357143 GCA_000239455.1 Strigamia maritima | reverse complement strand
TACATTCAGCAATCTGCGAATCTTGGACATTGTAAAAAATTACGACTGAATGCAACCATGTCTGTGCCCAAAGGAGCTTGGCTTCGGCAGCCTAATGACTATAGAGATTTAAAGTAGGCCTGATGAACACACTTAAGTTGGGTCAACGTTTTGCACAAGTGTTAATTAATCACTAAGAATAACGTATATGCGACACTTTATCGCTTCAATATAAATTAACGTAATTTTTTTCCCTGAAGCTTAATGAGCGTTGATTAATTAAAAGTGTGTTTGTTAGTACAATCACATTAGCTGGAAATCACTATTCTCTGCTTTCAAATGAAAAAACAAACTCCCATTTTAATTTTTTTTTTTTTTTTTTTTTTATTGTAAAATCTGTTTGCTTTTCCACAAAGAGATAAATATGTTGTTACATAGTTGAGTTGTAACATTATGATTGTAATCAGTGATTTTCAATCGATGGATGAAATAAATGTAAAGTGAAAACGGTATTTAACACTCAAATTCATATTTAGCTGCAGAAAGCAATCAGATACACGTTCAGTGGGTCAACCAATTGCTTGGGATAAAGGTGAAGGCTTATATACCTATGACAGTCAATGCCTCGAAAATCTTAACTTGGATCAAGATGGTGGACCTGTGTCGTTTAGTTCGTACTTCAGTGTTCTATCTCAGACAGCAGCTCAAATAGTGTTGTTACACGAACCAAAAGAAAATACTTTCAGTTCTAATTTCCAAATTAGTGGTTTTAAAATTGAAATCAGAGACGTGAATGGAAATAGAATACATTCTGGAGTCGACTCAACTTTGGTACTATGAATTATTATAGAGTTTTCGTTTTCGTCGTTAAAATAATTCCATTTTATGATATATATCTAGAAAATAGAAGTTGAGAGTGATCCAGTTGAAGCGTGTATATCTGCTGATTCGGCGTTTAAAACTATCGAAGGCTTAGGGATTTTTTCAGGCTCTATTTGTCAACCGATTGATGATTTACGACTACTGTTTAAGACATCCAGTCGGATAACAAGTGCTAAACTTCGAACACGAAAAACAATTTCGTTGACTATTACTGGCATGGCATAATATTGAATTTATTGTTGAATAAATTACTAAATATTAGAGTTAATAATTTCAGACCATATTCATCTCGCAACATTTGCTCATCTCAATACATCAGGTTCAACATCTGATCCTGATCCTCATATTGACACATTTGCCAGATTTGCTGCTGAAGATCTCAATGCAGGAATTTATCCGAATCTTCTACCAAGTAAGTAGCTAAAAACAAAAATCAATACAAAAATAGAAATAAAAATAGTTGTCTTTGTTTCTATTATTGCAGATAGAAAACTCGTAGTTCATTCATTCGACACTGAAAGAAGTGTGGCCACATCGTATAAACATTACATGAAATTACGGCAACACGGAAAAGTACAATTATTTTTTGCAAATCACTACATCCTGTCTTTTTTTCGTCTTATTTTTCTTCTAGAAACATCCGAATGAACGTGTCCAAGGAATTATTGGTTTTTCATCCGATCACATTACATCAACTTTAACTCCTTTGTTGAACCAAGACGAAATGCCACTCATGGGAGTTCGTGATATAATGAATCAATTCAGTGATAAAGTAAATTGTGAATTATTGTTTGTTGTAGTGTATTCATTAAAATAAATTTGTCCCGTAGGCTTTATATCCATTTTTCAACCGTGTGTGTTGGAACGAAAGATCGATTTTTAAAAGTCTTGCATTGATGTTCAAAAGACGTGGATGGAATAAGATTGTAAGTCGACTATTATTTGTTACCTACTCAAAATCGTTTGTACAATTTTTTTGTCTTAAAGGTGGTTGTGCGCTCTACTGCCTCTGATTTATCGAACATGTTTTTCCGACAAATGTTGGATGATGGAATAGAAATCATAACAGATGTAAACTATATTAATATTATACTCCAAAAATAAAAATAATAATTTCTTTTTTATGAATTACTTCACCTCAGATAATAATACCAGAGTTACCAGAAAAAGAGTGGTTATCATTAGATGTGCTTGAAACAAAAATGAAAGAAATTCAGAGAGCAAAAACCAAAATTATTTTTTGTTACGTCAGGGCACCTTTACAATACCTTGTTTACAGTCAAGCAATTCGGCAAGTATAAATATGTTATTTCTATTTTTTGAAAAATTATACTTTATTTTAGATATAATGTCGCTTGTATTCACGGGTACCAATGGGTGTCTGCTGAAATTCCAGCTTGGGAATTTCCGTTTCAAAACCAGTCTCCAGTTTGCTTACGGGTAGGTTATATAATTTACTTCAAATTAAATAGAATTAATAAGCCATCAGTTTCCCATGGGAATTAGAAAATTGGATTACTCAGTAAATTTATTCCCTTTATAAAATTTCAAAGTGCTTTTAAAACCAATTTTAAATTTAATTAAACGGGATAAAAATAACAACTTCTTTACTGTATTTCTTTTCAAGGAACCTTACCACTGCACATTAGGAATGAATGGAATGATGTTGATTGCTAGTGGATACTTTGTTAACGGATTTACAAGCTCAATTTGGCAACGACTTTACAAAAAACACTTTGAAGTTGACAAAGTGTTTTATCGTGGAATAACTAAAGCTCGATTCTTCGAAGTAATTTATAACACATTCTAAGTGACTCATGACAAAAACATGTAAACATCATTTGATAGGTAGGAGCTGAATATGGAAAAGCATATGATGCGGCTCTGGCATATGCACATGCAATGACTGAATTTATTCGAGCAAATACAACAATTACTGGACCTCATCTTGCTAAAAAGATTCGACAGGTTTAATGAACAGAAATTTGTCAAACGATTTGAATCACTATTGTTATGTATTTTTTTTTAAAGGTTCTTTCAAAGGACTTACTGGTAATATTACATTTGACGATAAAGGTGATCGACCTGGCTTTATGGCATTTATTGTGTCTGTTCGCAATGGTTCCTCTAAAGATACGGCCCCTGCATTAGTAAAAAATGTTCCCAAAGGCGCTGTAATTTCATGTGCATTTCATGAAAAATTTCAGTGCCTTAAGTGTGTGCATCCTTACATTATTAATGTATAATTCAATTCTAGACAGCACAATTCAGTAGATACATATTTCTGGATAATGAATATGACGGCAATCAATCAGAAGTATTGATGCAAGCTTCTGTCGAGATAGCAGCAACTGGTAAAAAGTATGGTGATTTACAATTACCGAATTCAAGTTTCCTGAATAGAAAAAGGTGTCCATAAAATTAAAGAAATTAGATTCCCAAAAAATTTAATATTAATTACTTTTTATTGTAGTTATTCATCTCGTACAGGAATGATCAGCCGTGACACGCAAGAAATAATTGAAGGAAATGACAGAAAACTGCGAAGAGAGTTTGTTGTTGCACCATTTTACTGCTCTTTGGGCTGTGGAGGAAAACGGGTGAATCCCGAAGATATTACCATATATGAACATGGATATTGCGTCGATCAAGAAATTTGCCAGTAATTCATAGTTTATGATAATTGATAGTAAATTATTAATAAAATTTGGATTTCTTTTTATTTAACAGATGTCATTTGATTAAAGATGTTCGGCCAGACATTACTAATCCAAATCTAACCATGAGCCCGGCTTATTCTGGTCCGGATTGCTCGAGAGTTTTATGTATTCAATGTAAACATGGCTTGTGTGTGCAACCCGAAGTTTGTTCATGTGATCCAGGTTGGAAAAGTCCTGGTTGCACTGAAGCAATTTGCAGGTAATGTTTCTAACAAGTACAGTTGGTTCATGTCACTAAATGCTATTGTTTACAGAGGTGGCTGCATACATGGCACCTGCAACTCGCCCAATGTTTGTGACTGTAACAGCGGATATATAGGAACAAATTGTCATCTTGACATTGTCTTGATTGTGGTTCCCTTAGTTATTGGAGGAATTGGTTCAATTTCCCTAATTCTTTTACTTTTACTCTGGTACAAAAAGAGGTAAGATAAATACAAGTAATCTAAACTCTAATTAAATGAATTTTACATTATGGCAGATTAACTATACGAACCCAACTTGAAAATCTTGATTGGTTGGTTGATTGGAATGATGTGGTTACAATGCCAAATGCTACTAGTACTATAAGTAATTTAAGCTCAAACAATGTTCATATTGTGGACAGTAGAGGACATATTGTTCATTGGAAATCGCAGAGATGTTATGCAAAAGTAAGATATCTGCTTATAAATACTTACTTTTATTAATCAGTAAATTAATTTTTTCAATTTAGTTTTTCAATTACAAAGAGCCAACTGACATTTTACTTGATAACATTAAATTTCGTGAGGAAATTATGTATTTAAGGAAATTGAACCATGGAAATATTGTTCGATTTCTTGGATTATGTCTGACACCTTGTGTGGCTCTTTTATTGGAATTTGTCCCCAAAGTAAACTATTTTTAACTTTGTAAGAAATTTTAATTAATTAATTGACATTTCAGGGTAGTTTGCAAGATTTACTAGCTAGTAAAACGTAAAAATAACGTGGGAAATTAAGTATTCACTTATCAGAGAAATATGCCAAGGAATGCATTATTTGCATACCTCAGATCTTGGGGTACATGGTGAATTAAGATCTTCTGTTTGCTTAATTGACAACAGATGGACATGTAAAATTTCAGGTAATTATTAAAAAAACATCATCACTAATGTAACTGTAAAAACACTATATTTCTTCTTATTAGGATTTGGCTTATCATTATTGAGGAAATCGAAGAAAACCAATGATATGATGTAAGAAATGTTATTGTTATTAATTACACTGTTAGTACTTGAGAGAGGTAATCTAAGTCAAACTAAATCAAAAATACAGAAAAAATTTTTGGAAAGCTCCAGAAATATTGAGAGACCCGTTACAAAAACCAAGCAAACAAGGTGACATGTATTCGTGAGTGCCGTTTATCACGTCTCATTATGATTAAAACTAATCTTCAGCTAAATTCTTTTTAGATTTGGAATAATCCTCAATGAGATCTGTACCAATGAGTTACCATTTTCGGCAGAATTACAATATTTTACCCAAAGCGAAGTCATAACTATTCTAACAACTTATGGAGAAGAGGTTAATAACTCATTAATAAAGGTTCACAAATTATTATAAAAGATAAGAATGAAGCATCAAATTAATAAAACATTTCATTCAATTTCAGAAATGGCAATCCCATGACAGCAGTTTGTTTCTCCCATTACGACCTCACACACCAGAAGAAATGTTACCTGAATCCAGTTTCGCTCAAAAAGGAATTATTAAAGTATTAAAAATTTACTTTAAAAATAAATTCAAAAACTTGACTTCTGTGTTTTGCTTGTTAGTTAATGAACAATGCTTGGAACGAAGATTCTGAATCACGACCCTCCTTCCGACAAGCTATTGGAGAACTGAACCGCATAAACCAACCAAAAGGACTTGTGGACAATCTTATAAACAGAGTACTATACAATCTAAACTCCTTAATTGCTATTATTTTCCCTTAATATTAGCATTTTTATTTATTGATAAGCTGGAAGAATACTCAACATCACTGGAAGAGACTGTACAAGAAAGGACATTTGAATTGCAAGAGGAGCAAAGAAAAAGCGAAGAACTGTTATGCCAAATGTTGCCCAGAAATATAGTGGAAAGTTTGAAACGAAACAACTCAATCGAACCAGAAACATACAGTTCAGTCACAACCTTCTTCAGCGATATAGTTGACTTCACCTCACTAGCCAGCCACAGTTCTCCCATGCAAATAGTGGAGATGCTCAACGACCTATATTCTCATTTCGACTCGATTATTGGAAACTACGATGTATACAAAGTGGAAACGATTGGAGATGCATGTATACACTTCAAAACTACAACCATTAAGCCAATTATTTATCTATTTACTATTATTATTATTAGATATGGTAGTGAGCGGTTTATCATTCTGTAATAGCAAATCACACGCTGGTGAAATCGCTACAATGGCCCTTCACATGTTATCCGAGATCCGCAATTTTCGAATAAGCCACAAACCACAGGAAGTTTTAAAACTTCGTATTGGTGTGCATTCGGGAGCGGTAGTGGCTGGGATTGTGGGAATTAAAATGCCGCGATACTGTTTGTTTGGAGATACCGTGAATACGGCATCACGCATGGAATCGACCGGTGAAGGTACAGTACAGTACGAGTTTATTTTTAGTACTAATTACTAATAAAATTCTAGCTTTTCGAATTCATATGAGCGAAGCAAGTACTAAATTATTGCAAGTGCTTGGAGGATATGAAATCGAGTGTCGTGGGTCCTGTTCAGTTAAAGGCAAAGGCACAATGATAACCTATTGGCTTAACGGAAAAACTGAATCAAAACACATCACAGCAAAAATAAAGATATAAACAAACAAAAAATAAATACAGATTTTGTTCGAATTTTTATTTTTGCTCGTAACAACTAACTTATTTAAGCTTATACAGCTTAACTAATATTTATCATGATTTAATTTTTAAAAAATCTTTTGATATCGGATATTTCCTAATAACCAGATTATTGTCAAACCATTTCACTGTGCGGTATGTGTAATAACCCGAGTAATACAATTTATGTAAACAAATATTATATTATTATTTAATCGATATTTAACGCTATATAGTGAATTGTGTTCTGACATAGTTCGGTTGCAAATTGACTTACTGTAGTAACTAGATCCCCGAATAAAAAAAAATACTTTCAGAATTTCACGACCAGTCAGACAATTTTTACTCTTACTTCTAGGATGTTATCAATCGCTTATAATACACAACTATTACAGCACCTCCAAATGCTTGACATAACATGTCCAAATAAAACCAGTTGCTGTTCACTTCTTCAATTGCGATAATATCTGTGACGAGTTTTATAGAAATATAAACTGCTCCAACTATGGTCAGATGGACATACAGATAAAACCTGAAAAATTCATAACAAGGACTTTAGAAAAAGTCACAATTTGACCACAAAAATTACATTTAATCAGAATTAAATGTAAATTTAAATATATTTCTGATTAATTTTAAACTTATCTAATTACTTACTGTTCAAATAGTGCAGAATCTTGAGTTCTTTTCTGTTCTAATTCTGACTTGACGAAGCGCAGGACAAAACTATTGAGTATAATCACACTAAATATAACAGTATCCAAAATGCTATTTAAGTACTGGCCATTTGTTAACAAAAAATCACACGAATCACTGAAGAAATCAACCGTATAGCTGGAATAGAGTCTTTCAACGCAAATTGGTAGCAATGAAAACAAAAATGGTAAATACTTGTTGCTTACGCGACACTTCGTTGTGCTGGTGAAACGTAAGTTTTTATAAAGCTTTAGAGCTTGAAAAGTTATCCATAGAAATGCACTGATGAAACAATATTTTTCAAGAATAAACAAAAGCGGTTTAGGGCACATCCATAAATAATTCAAAGTCTGAAAAATATATCCGAAAAACAATGTTGCGGGGAAAACACTGACGACTTCCGGTTTCTTCAATTTGAGTTTTAGGTGCATTAAAAGACGGCACAATAATAACACCGACATAATGCACAATATGCCATTGTATATTCTTAACGGTGTATCGCTCAACTTTGGATGACATACAACAGCATAATTATCCTTTAAGTAAAATTTGCCGTACGAGGCAATTTGTCTGATCGGCTTCACCCATAATTGTCTATTGTGGTCTAAACTATGAAGATTTTCTTTCTGAACAAGCCAATATTTGTGTGATGAAAAGCAATCATCCATAGGTAAACAAACAGTGACTCCAAAGTTACGATTAACGTAACTTGTAAATTCATAAGCTGATGATAAGAGGAGATTTCCGCCGCTACTGAGCGCATACTCATCGGGATAAAAGTCCATGACTTTAAATTCTACCTTATCAGGGAAAATAGCTCTACTAACGTTGTCAGCATCGATAGGACCCGTGCAAACATTGACGCAGTCTAAATGTTTACTAAATACATCCCCACTGTTACAGCGGTGAGAAGCCATGTTTAGAAATGACGAATTTTCTGGCTTCTACTAAAACGTGAAATTGAGGAATGCAGAGGCGAACGCGAAGTACGAAAACATAGAAACAAAATTCCAATTTCGCAAATATGCAATTTACAGTTTCATACTACGTAAATTTTATTCATAATATTACACAATAGATCCATCTTTGTATCATTTTTAGTATTTCTCGTAATTAAAATTTGTTTTTTCAATATTGTGACAAATCTGGTTTCCAAATTTCTCAGACAAAACAATCAACTTAAATTTCCTTTTGCCATTCTAGCTTTATCGAATAATCCAGCAGGATTGACTTCAAGTTATCTATAAAAAATAAAAATAAAGTAAAATTATACAATTAAAAAGAATCGTCTAAACATGTATTTGTAATAACCAAATTTCAGAACATGTTAACAGTTTTTTTATAAGCCGACATTGAACAAAAATTTTTTAAAAGAATTTATACTATCAAATCACAACTTCACTACTATTAATTTCCTTTTAAAATTTTTTTGCTAATCTTTAACTTTACAATAATAGTATTTTTAATTCAAATGTCATCATTTCATCTTATTTTTACAAGTTTTTGTAGATGTGCAAAATATATTACAATCACTTCATGTTTTACGTGAAAGAAAATGTAAAGTTTAAAAAATAACAAAAAAAAATTAAGCACAATTAACTACATTTCTTAAATAACATTATAAATACAAGCAGCAGACTAATTTAAGTAAAAATCCTCCTGCTGGATACAAGTTAGGTTAAGCTAATCGATCCGATTAGAAATCTTAACAACCGAGTAGTTCTCGATTTAATCTAACCATTCAATTTTATCCTTCAAACTCCCTCCAAGTGTTCGATTTCTCCCACATTGATACGATCGATGGCAGCATGAACGGTGAAGCCTAGAATGCTGTTGTCCACTTTTTGCATTTTGTTCTTCTTCTTCTTCTTTTGTCCAGCTCGTTGACCGTCTTCGGAATTCTGCATCGGTTGAATTTTATTAGCTGGATTTATAGCAGGAGCAGGTCCCCACATATTTTCCTTAAAATTAACATCAATTAGACATTAGACATTTCACATTTCACATTCACAAATCATTAATACCAACCTCTTCGTGTTTTTTGGCGCGATTTTTATGCTTGCTTCGACGTTCCAAGAATTCTTTAGCAAAATCTTGTGCCTCTTTGTTTTCACCTAGGTATGAACGAACGTAATCGTGAACATCGAAAGATGACTCAACGTCTTTTAAGAAGGCCACAAAAGTTGGAACTGCAAATTTAATGTAATTTCAGTAACTTCAAACCAAAATTTTTTTTAATTACAACGTACTATCAACGGTAGACTGAAGAGCACTTAGAGCTTGAATGCACCATTGTGTAAACTCGTCAGTCTTCTGAGTACGAGATTCGAAAATTTTTAGAACGGCGTCCTCTTCTTTTTTATTGCGGGTATTCTTAGGAGTCTTACTCGCAACGCTCGAGCTCGAGCTATTAACATGCGCATTCTGAGTCGCATTAGATGTTGGTTCTCTGCCAAAGTGTATTTTTTTCATTTAGTAGTTACCGCTCCGATAATTTCCCATAATAAAACTCACGTTATTTTGTTAGCGCGACTTGTACGGTTGGCTGCAGCCAAGGCTTCATCCCAAAAACCACCAGCAGCTGTACTGTTAGAACTCACAGAATTACTAACGTTCTCAGACCCCCACTTGGATGCCGTTGGGGTAGTTGCGGTGGCTGTTGTAGTAGCCCACGACAAATGTGTACTCGCATTGCTCCAAACGCCAGCGTTCAACAGAGAAACATTCTGCAATAAAAATAAAATAATTTGAAGAATTAGTTTATTTTAAATTTTACAATAAAAATAAACTCACATTTTGCGCTTTCTGTTGCGATTGCTGCTGCTGCTGTTGTTGTTGTTGTTGCTGTTGCTGCTGTTGCTGCTGCTGCTGTTGCTGCTGCTGTTTCTGCTGCTTAGTCAAGTTTTCTGCTTCCTCTTGCTGAATTTCCAGCAAACTCTTTACTTGTTTTCCAGGCACCGCCGACCTGTTTAAAACGCTATTTAAACCTCAATTACAACGCTTAGTTTACACAAATTACACTACTCTTACACTCTCGACCACGGCATTGAAGAATTAGATTTGCACTCCTGCTGTTGCTGCTGCTGCTTTTGAAGCAAAGCAGCTTGTTGTTGTTGAGATTGTATCACACGTTGACGTTGCTAAACAAGAATTAAAAATTAATATTTCATTAAATTAAATTTTCAATATTTAAAGAGAATTGAACCTCTTCTCTTTCATGGCGTTCCTTTTCCTCCTGAAGTTTCTGAATTTCAACGAGAGATACCGTTTCATTCGTAGTTGGTGCAATCTTAACTCCCCACGCAGGAACCTAACAGTGACAATAATGTGTAAAGTATTTCAATGAATTCATTCATATACATGAAACTCTTGCCTGAACTTTAGCTCTTTCGGCTTTTTGCTTTTCTTGTAGTTTTTGCAGAGCTTCCAGTTGCTGTTGTCTTTGCATCTCTTGTTGCTTCGCCAAAATCTCTTTCTGAAGCATTTCTTGCCTTTGAATTTCTTGTTGTCTCTGCAACTCCAGTTGTTGCATCTCCATCTGCTGTCGTTGAAATTCTTTAAGTTGCTCGGCTTCTTTCTGACGTTGCAATTCCAATTCTTGCTGTTCTTTCTTCTTCTAAAAAAAACAAAATATAAGATTTAAGTATTTTCTTAAGGAAAAATTGATTTATTTTTTTTTACTCTTTCTTCCTCTTGTCGTCTTCGCTCTTCTTTTCTTCTCTTCTCCTCTTCTTTCCGTTTCATTTCTTCCTCCAATCTTTGTTGCTCTTTGCGCCTCAATTCTTCTTCAATTTTTCTTCGTTGCTCCTCAGCGAGCTGTCTTTCTTTTTCCTTTAATATCTCTTCCAACCGCTGTCGTTCTGCCTCTTCTTTTTGCTTTCTTAACTCCTCCTCCTTTTGTATTTTAAGAGCCTCTTCTCGTTTAAGGTCCTCCTGTCTTTTCCTTTCCTCCTCCTCTTGTCGCTGTTGCATCAGTCTTTGCCTCTCTTCTTCAACTCTATCGTTCTCATCTTTAATTTTGCGCTCCAAATCTTGCAAAACCGTAGGATTACCGCCCGGAATACCACCCCCAGCAACATCCCAAACACTATTTGGCTGCGCTTTGGCATTACCATCCCAAGTGGGAACAGCACCTAGAACATTACAAGTCAGAATTAAAGCACAAAAATTAACACCAAAACCATGTTAAAACAAAACTAAGGTTTTCATGCTCAAACCTGAAACTATCACAGAATTCCAACTGTTCATACCGTCTTTCATCACAGCAGGATTGATATTTGGTAATCTCTGGAACTGTTGTTGTAACATTTCTGGGTGAATAACTTCTTGTCCCGGCGGTCTGCAATAACTAAATTCAAACTCGATAGAAAACGTAATAATCTAAATATATACCGTGCTGGCAGCTGTAATTGTTGCAGAAGTAGATGCTGCATGATGAGTTGCTGCTGCTGAACAGGATTAAGGTTATTAAACCCCTCAGTTTCTTTGAGATTGTTTATGGCTTGTTGTAAATGCACTTGATTTCTCATAAACATTTGCTGCTGTAGCATTTGCTGCACTAACTGTTGCTGTAAAATCTGCTGCTGCAGCACGTATAATCGTTGTTCCTGCTCATTAAGATGTGGTGGAATCGGCGGGGCAGTTAAATGTTCAGTTGGAGGAGCCATTGTTGGTGGCACTGGCGGTGGAGTATTCTAAAACAACAGAAAACAAATTTAAAAAATTTATTTCTAAAATCTTTGCTCATTTTACCAAAAGTGGAGGTGGCGCTGGGCCAGGAGAAAATGGAATACGATCCCATCGTTTTATTAATTCGCCAAGCTGAGCAAATCGTTCGTCGCAACCTCGTCTGACTGATAAGTTCATGGTGAAATAACCAGCAGTAAACCATTCAGCCATTTCTGTACGAGTAAAGGGTCCCTGAACTTGACCCTGAGGATCTCTATAAAACCACTTGAAGGCATCTTCATGCTGAAGAGGAAGCGCTGAGCTGCGTGACGTTTGAGCTACTTTTTCATCATCCTAGAAACAAAATAATAAAGATTAAATTCGTTGAGAGGTCACAAAATCAATCGGAAAAATACTTCTGCAGTCCATTTGGCCACCAAATTCTCAGCTGCTTTTTCGAGATGATCAAAATTAACATCTTCACTATGCTTATCGCAGTCACTTCCTGCCGTCAGAACACCGGTTAAATTCGGACCTTGCGTAATTACACGCGTGGGAACTGTCATTGGATTGTCAACAGTCGGAACACCACTAATTCCTTTCATATCTTTATGTATCTGAGTCGGCATTCCACTTTGGGGAACACTAGATATTTTCATATTGTAAGTAGGGTTATGATGATTAAAACTGTTGGTTTCGGTCAAACACGTCCTCTTAGATTGCGTTTCTTGAATGTTGGATGGCACAGGAGATTCTCTTTCACTATGTGAAATGGGAGGTGACGATTTACACCGAGTACTATTATCTACACTTGGCTTTCTCGTCGACGGTTCAATTATCCTTTGCGTAGAAAACTGCTTGTCGTCATTGGCAGTAAGAGGATGATTAACGATATTGTCTGAACACACTTTCTCCCGTTCTCCTTTATGCAGTCGATTAGAAATTGCATCATCCGGTCGCTTTTTATACCGTTCTTGCAATGACTCCTGGAACAAGTATTTGTGATAAGTTTCCAAAATATTAAAGAAAATAAAAGCAAACACACCACATCTCTTTCTTCTTTATGCTGCAGTCCAACAGATGTTGCATCATCTGGCCGCTTTTTGACTCTTTCTACTAGTACCGAGTCCTGAAGCAGCGATAATTGTTTAACTTATCAAAATAAAACAACCTAAAAACTTACTTTATCATCAGATGATAATTTGGGTTTTTCCTCCTCTTCAGTTCCTGAGATTTGACTGTCAGACACCTGACAAAAAATAAACGTCAAAATCAAAATTAGTTTTTAAAATTAATAGCAAAATTTACGGACTTTGCTTTCCAAAAAGGCACCACTAGAATCAAACGTTCCAACAAATCCAACATCGCCATTATCTTCCGTGCTCCATTCCGGTAACTGATCACCTAAAATTACAAGCAGATATTCCTCAATAAATAAAAATCTTCTGAAAATTATTCAATAATTTACGCACCACCACCTTCATGGTCACAATCCCACGATGTTTTGCTAATTCGTGATGACTTTTGATTAAAAGGTTTATCACTGCCGGTGGAACTGCTTCCATCCCTGCTGTTACTACTATGTACACTGTACTCTCTGTTGTTGTTCCATTCCCTTTCTGGATCTTGTTCTCTTTCATTTCTGTCACTGTTTCTCCAACTACTCCTGTCAGCTTTAAAATATATTTCAGTTGAAACACTATTAAATAACATCTACTCAACTACATACCCCATTTCTCACCCCTAGTTGAAGTCGTTCGCCACCCGCCATCATCATTATCCGAATCTTTGCGCCAAGTATAATTCCGACCCGAGTCTACGTATACCTTTTCAAACCTTCTTTCCCTAATGAAAACATTAAACAATGTTTTTTTCTTGTATTATAATGTTATTAATCCTGATTACTTGTCTTCCCAACTCTGACTTCTTTCGTGCATTGATTGGCTTCTTTCAAATGGCCGTGGACATGAAAATCCACCAGGAGAACCATCTGTGCCTTCATCATTACTCAACCCACGTTGATAGTAAGTTCCACGCCCTTTTATGAGAAAAATTTAAAAAATTGTATGTATATCTCATTGTAAATATCTCATGCCATGTGCATACCACGGCCCCTTCCTCGCTCCGTAGATCCTCCACGACCACCACGAGTAGGCGGAGGCGCAGCAGATCTTTCTGAACCTCGATTCATTAATCGAAGAACTGCGTCACTGTTTACAGACCGGGCCCACGTACGCTGAAAATTAAACTAAAGCGTTTAGCGTTTAACATTTTTTTAGTCATAAAGAGAACTATGTACGTTACACACTTGTTCTTCTTCGGATATTGACACCAGAGCTAGAGGCAATTGACACTTTTCAGTAGCAACACCCTCTAATTCTAGCATATCTTCTGGAGGTCTAGCATTCTTATCGAACAACGCTAACATCTCTTCCCGTCCATATCGATATTCGGCGAGTTTATACTTCGGAAGACCTGGAGATGGAGGCGGTGAGGCCACAGCATTACCGTGAGACAACGCTCGCAACCTGAGACAAATTAATATATTAAAAATGGGATTTCAAAAAGAAATCAATTAAAATATAGTCACCATTCAGGACCAAACTTAAGTGCAGCAGTTTCAGTCATGACCAACGATGATTGATATTTTCTCAACTGGAAAATATAAATAAACGTTTACAATACTAAAGTAAAATCAGAAAATGGTAAATTTGATTAAATTCGTCTCATTATGTTTATTAAGTTTATTTCAAGATGTATCGTATGACAACCTAGTTAACATTCACTAGCAGCCCATCGCTTCCACATTTCGTTTTCACAAGTATTTTATTAAATCGGAGCTACCAACTGAGTAATAGTAATCGTGCTGGTAGAAAATTGTCAATTTATTTCACAAACTAAAAACTTCCGTCCTTCGTAATAGGAAATACTAGAATCCTGCTACATGTGATCGATCGCCGAAAACTGCAGATACATTCAACTTTCTAAAATTTTGTTTTTAAAGCCAGAAAATTTATTACGCCCTATAAATCCAAACCTTACCAAATACAATAATACAGCAACTGGAGGATCAGACACGACAGCAAAACCCAAGATGGCTGAACTTTAAGTAAGCACGTGACTAAGTCCCGGACGTAAACCACCAATGTCCTCTTAGCACGCTAATCATGGTCATAGATTTGTTGTCTTTTACATAAAACTGTTTTTAGTATTTTTCAGGAAAAATTTAAATTTTTTAAATCATTAGATCTTAGCTGTAATAGTTATCTAATTTTTTTTCAAATAAATGTGATTTTTTTTAAATGAAATTTTTCTCAATTTTATACCTAAAATAATATTCTAATAAAAATAAAAATTTTAAAAATTATTATCATAACAAAAATTATGAAATATTAATCCAAATCCCGAAAAATAATTGAAATTTGAGTTGTTTTCTTGCCTGTAGGGTCTAAAAGGCCTTGCTGCAAGCTAAAACATACTAATTTCCGTTTCCGGAATTCTTGCTGTAATTTTGTATTGGGACATCCAAGCGTGTCATCCTCCTGTTCATTCAAGATCGTTTCGTTGGCAGGGCAGACAATGAAAGTGACGGTAACAACTTTATCTGACGAGATATTCATTTTGGATGTGAGCGAAGACTTAGAACTTGAAAATTTCAAAGCATTTTGCGAAATCGAATATGGAATTCCAGCGAGGGAGCTGATACTTCATCACGAAGGAAGACCCTTGTTAGAAGACACCCGCTCACTCAAGTATTACGGTATAAAAGAAGGCGACGTGGTCCTCATGCAACACATGCAATCTTCGGATCATCAATCGACAACGTCTTCAAGTAAAAACTAAATAAAATTTTAAAAAATATTAGCACGTGCTCTTTTAGAGAAATGCACAATCACGAGTACTAGAGTGATTAAATTATTATTTTTTCTCTTGTATCGTTTTCAGCCAGTTTGCCAAGTATCGATTTTGGCTCTGTTCGATTACCAGGAAACCCATCTTCATCTAGCATTGCCTCCAATGAAAATGACCCAACTTTTATTCGTGACATGTTTATGGCCAATCCAGATCAATTGTCTTTGTTAAAGCAAAATAATCCCCGTTTAGCTGATGCTCTTTTGAGCGGGGATATATGTATGCTCTACTGTTATTTTTGTCAATGATTTTAAATTGAAAGCAGAATTTTAGCTAGATTTGCCAGAGTGCTCCAAGATCAACAAACTGAACGAGCAGATCGTGAGAGAATGAGGATAAGAATGTTGAACGCAGATCCTTTTGATTTGGAAGCACAACGCTTAATAGCGGAAGAAATCAGGTATTTACATAAGTAAAACACAATTTCTAAAACTTTCTAAATTGTTTTCTTTTTTTATAGATTACGAAATATCGAAACTAATATGGAAGCAGCCATGGAACACAATCCGGAAAGTTTTGCCCAAGTTGTCATGCTGTATATAAACTGTAAAGTAAACGGTCATCCAGTAAAAGCATTCATCGATTCTGGCGCTCAAACTACGATTATGAGTCAATCGTGTGCAGAAAGATGTACTATTATGAGATTAGTTGATACGAGATGGGCCGGAATCGCGAAAGGAGTTGGGACTCAAAAGATTATTGGCAGAGTTCATTTATGTAGGATTTAAAAAAATACTTCAAATATAAAATTCATTTAACTTGTTTTTGTTCTAGGTCAAATTCAGATCGATGAAGTGTTTTTAACATCGTCGTTTTCTATTTTAGAAGATCAACCAATGGATATGTTATTGGGGTTAGATATGCTACGCCGACATCAAGTATAAATTGTTATTTACTTTAATTTTATATTTCTAATTTCGATCTTTCACGCGGTAGTGTGTCATTGATCTTCAACGCAATGTGTTAGTGATTGGTTCAACTGGAACCGTGACTCGGTTTTTAGCTGAAAGCGAGTTACCCGAGTGCGCTCGTCTCACGTACAGCCCCGACTTGACTCCGCGTCGTCACGAAGAAGAAGATAAACAGTTGGCGCAGGCTTTGCAACGATCTGCTGACGAGGCCGTTTCAAGTAAGACTTGCAGTCATGGGAAGGCCCCAGGGAAATGTACTAAATGCAGAAAATAAATTAATATATTTCTTTTTTTTTCTATTTGCCTTTAAACCTTTTCTTTTGCCTTTCCCAATTCACTTGCTAAGATTCTAACACTCCTTCCACAACAAATACTCCTAACCTTTCAATTTTCCCAACCACTAGATTCCCGGAAGCGGACGTTCAGAAGATAGTCAATATGGGTTTTAGTAGAGAGGAGGTGTTGAATGAGTTGCAACGATTCAACGGCGATGTCACACAAGCTATGGCTGCTTTATTCGCAAAATCACTTATGTTTTCAGAATGAACTTGATGTGATCTCTTGAATTTTGTACAAACAAGAATTTTGCACTTTCATTTCGAACCTACAAAGTTTGCAAGCTATTAAGGTGAAATATGGGTTTTTTCATGAGCCAGATAAATAAATGTGTGGATATTTTATCAGGGTTTGCTTTATATATTATATGTATAAAAATCAAAACTGTTTACATATAAAAATATATTTTAATTTTTTACATACATAAGATAAACTCATCTAACGTTCTCGCAGAGGACTGCAATTTATCTTTTGACTAATCTAGTAATTATACAGTAGAAATACGCTGTAAAAAATTTACAAACTGGTTTGTTTTTGTCCGTAATATTTACAATGTTCATTATACATGATCAAACTGGGGTAAAATCGGCTTCTGAATCGTTTGTACAGGTACTAGTTATGCTGCTCACCGATGTGATCGTTGAAATGTAATGCATGTGGCTGGAACTAGCACCGCCACCTCGGCCGTCATTGTGATCGTGTTTTTTCGAAAAGGACCCCGAGTGGGTACCTTCGATTGCCGACCTTAATTCTTTTAAAGCAACTACACCCACCAGCCTTCCAAGCGCAGTTACGTATGCGTGATTCAGGCCAAGTAAAGAGAACAGAGAATGCACCTGGAAAGAAAATAACAAACTTTAAACAAATACAAAAAAATAAATCCGAAATGGCTACTTTTAGTAATGTTGTTCTCTCTACCAATTGAAACGGTGCAGGATCAATTCCGCATTTATCAAAGTTAACTGCTTGATCTAATTGTTCCACTTCCCACGCTCGTTGTTCCTCGGGAGACATATCAATAACTCTCTCCTTTGGCTAAAATTTAAAATCAATTAAAACAACGTTTCATTTAATATTTATTTACATACAAGCTGAACTTTTTTTTGGCTAGTAACTGTGCTCTGTGGATTGTACGATGCTCCGTCACCATCCGACTATTTAAGTAATAAAGTGGATTTGGTCAATAACTATTTTATGGGATGTTTATTGAATGAAATTACTTTATTTACACTTTCCAGTGCATTCGTCTTTTTAAAAATGGCATCAAACGCAGCACGAATCCTCGAATCTAAAAAATACAAATTATAGGAATAAAATTTGAAATGTTGATAATGGTTAATTCACCTTGAGCCGTCACTGTAGAGTAAGGCGTAGGCATCGGACTTGCAGCGGGCGGACTTGATCGTACCGTAAAAGAATGGGACTTTTTTAAGATCGATTTTCTCGGAGCAATATCACGGATTAGACGGTTGGGTAGAATCTAAAAAAATTAAATAAGTCTTCGGAATTTTGCTACTTTACGTTTTGATCCTTAAAAAAGTAACACCTCTTCATTTTCTATATCAGCGGTACTAGAAAATTTGATATTTTGCAACATATCTGGAGCAGGCGTAACCTCAAATCTAGATGGTCGCCTTTCACGTAAAAATGGCGAACCGTCAATTTTCAATTGTTGCGACTCCTCTTTAGCTCTTCGAGCTGCTACTTGTAATCTCCTCTCGCGGCCCAAATATTTAGCAAGAATTGCAGCTAGTTCAATTCTTTGAACCGACCCCAATAAAATCATGGATTCTGAAATAAAAAGTTGAAAAATATTTATAAGTTATTCTCTCATTGATAATACCTGGGGAATCAACCAATGGGAATGACCGCAACTGCTTTACTGATTCAATGAGACTTTTTACATCTCCATAAGTTGCTCCTAACCAAATATATTTCACGTCAGTTACCATTATATCCTCGACAAAGATGTTATAAGCACTAAAAATTGATTTTTTTTTTTTTTAGAATTAATTTTAAATTTCATAACATAACAAATATTTACTCTGTAGAACTTGAGACAATATCTGGCAAATAAGGCAATTTTTTGATCATAATAATACTGTCGTAAATAGAAGGCTGAAGAGCTTGAGCAACGGCATTTGAAACCAATACTGCCACCTAAATACAAAAAAAATATTTATCTGTTGCATTACCATAAATACTTAAATTACCATTTACCATGACTGGCAGTATGTGGGAAATCTGTCCAGTCAATTCAAATACGATTACAGAAGTTGACACTGTATGAGTTACTGCTCCGGACCAGGCAGCTGCCCCCACAACCGCGTAACCACCGGGCATGATACGGCTTAAAGTTGAACCGTACTGGACACCCTCAGGAAACCACAGAGACATGCATTCTCCAATAAGGCGGCCAAACGCTGCTCCTACAAGCACAAAATAAATTCCAAATGACGTCATTCATTGTTTTATGACGCTATTATTAATTTTACCCATTTTGAAGTGTGGAATGAAGAGACCGGAAGCAACTGGAATTGTGCAGGCTAATGTTGTATGAATAAACTAAAAACATATATATATTTTTTTAAAATAACTAAAATAATAGATTTTAAAAAGTACCGTAAGTACGACATATAGTGTTAACGTGATGTATATATTACTATTAGGAGTTGCCCAATTCTTTATAATTCCCTCTTCATCAATATCATGGTCACCGCTGGACCACGAAAAATTACTAAACAACTGTGTTACTTGTTCATGGCCACTAATCTAAAAATAATTAATTAAAATTAAATCGGTGATTATTAAACATGAGTTTTAACTCCATTCTGTACCTCGGTAGCCATAAACTGGCCCATTGCAAGAGGAAATGTTACAGATGATATTATTAGAGTTAATATTCCAGGATATAAAAAGCGACTGGAATAAAAATAAACGTGGTAATAAGTAATAAACTAAAACCAAAGCTGTCAGTCACGTACTTCTTTTGCAGAAAATAATTCATTTTTTTGTTCTTTCGCATCCAAGTTACATATTGCCTATGAAACCACACAAAAAAAGCCCCGGCTAAACCAGACATGGCCCTAAACAAAAATTTAAATTAAATTATAATTATTTGTTATTTCAATAATTATATAATAATTATACCCAATCAGAGCAAACACAAATAATTCCTGTGGGTCAAATGGAATTTCCAAATTAAAGTTTGTTTTAAATAACGCCGTTATTGTGACTAGATAAATAAAATTAAAAATAAATAACATTATTTTTAAATTTATAATATGAGAAATAAACCTTCATCTTTAAACCAGACTGCCAATAGCCTGAATACCATTGCTCCACAAACAGCAGCGAAAAAGCCTCTCCAATAATTTCGAACAGCAAAATATACCGATGTTACTTCAATACTGAACATCACTCCTAAATATTATATTCTAATTAAGAAAAATAGGATCAAAATTGAGTCTAATACCAACCTCCAACCGGAGCAGCAAAACTGCATGCAACTCCAACGGCACAAGCTGCTGCCAACATTTCGTGACTCCGAGATTCATTCTTAAAAATAATTACACAAGTTAATGAGAAAAAAATATGCAATTACAAAAATCTGTATTACCTCATAAATTCCTTTAAAAGATGTAAAAAACTTGCTCAACAAAGAACCCATTATGCTTGAAATATGTACAAATGGTCCCTAATTTTATAACAACAATAAGAAAAATACAAAAATAAATATTTTTATTATAGGTAGGGATTCATACTATTGATTTTGTGTTTTAAAGTTATCGTTTAATCTGATTACAGTTAATTATCATTTTTCTAACGGTTGTAACTTGATAAAAGGATAACTGGCTATCTTAAAAAGCAATAAATTCAATCATTCGATCCAAACCAGATTTATTTTTTCCCTACCTCTTTTCCTAATGGAAGCCCGCTTCCTAAAGTTGATGTTAAGCCAACGATTTTCGATATTAAAGTTCGAAAAGTTAAATACTCTTTGAGAACAACACCACGCAAAACTGTTTTCATTTCGGGGATTCCAGAACCTACAAAAAAAACAAACAAATAAAACAATAAATAAATAATTTGAATTTAATAGCAAAAAATTTTTAAAAAAAATCCGAACCAATGGCTTGTGGTGCAACAATGTGAGTAAAACCAGAAGAAAATAAAATGAGCACCGTTGGAAACGAGACCCATGCGAGGTATTGAAGGGCAGGCCGATTGACCAAATCCTTGTAGAGCCAGAGCCTAGCTGAATTTCATTGTAATTAATTAAATCATATAAAATCAGTTTGCATATGCATGAGTTAACTCAAGTGAGGACAAATCAATTAAGCGCAACTGATGCATTTAATCGAAATGTCGAGTCACTGATCTGAGGTCACCTCTTTCACACATGGCAATTGCAAAATCCATTGCAAAGCTCACTAGGGCCATGCTGACACCGAGTATGGCTAGAAATACCCAATCTTCGCCTATTCGAGCAAATGTGTGCCGCCAAATCATGCAAAAAAATTCTATAAAAAAAAATAAATCAATAAAATAAAAATATTTTCAACAAATGAGTTATAAAAATCCTATTTATTTACCTAGGCATTTTGATCGACATTTTCCTGGATATGGTTTCAGATTTTTCCGTCTGAAGCGTTCCTCCCTCTTCCGCAATTTATCAAGCAATCTCGCTCTTGCAGCTTCTTCTTTAGCATATTCTCCGAGGTCCCTCGAATAACGGCCATACATCTGATTAACATTGTTTCAAACTTATTAAAATTTAAAAAAATATAATCGTAATTCAAGAACTAATTTGTTTGTTTACAAAGTCGTTTTTATTGGCATCAAATAATAGACATTAATTTTTTTAATTTTTTTTTAAATCTTGGCTGCTGATTAATTATATATGTAATTCAATTACGATTTCCCCTTAAGCAGTGAAATCTTTTACATAATATTTTTAATAGTCCATTTCTTGTTAAAGGGAAGATGAGATTTGCTCAATATTAAAGTAATAATTTTTAAGATCAGTAGTTTTGTCACGGAAGAAATGAAATGTTCTATTGGTAGCAGTTTCCTGTACTATTATCATGAAGAAAGCCCTAAACATCAAGGACAAACTCAATTTTACGTTTTTATAATTGATTTTGCTATTTCAGTTAATTTAGTTAAAATGCTTCGGACAAAATCGAATTCAGGCTTCTCTGAAAGGAAGATCCATTTAATTAACCGAGAGCTAATTAATTTCACGTTAACATTGATGGACTCGAGTAATTTTTATTTTATACAATAAAACTGGTAATATTTCAGAAGTTTGTTGAAAGGTATAAAAAGCAACCTTGAATAAGCAAGGTTATGTAGAATAATAATATAAAAACAGGTGGTTTAAACAAGTGCAAACTAGACATAAAAACAATATTTGCTATGGGTAATTCAATGTTACGACATCTCATAAATATCTTCAAAATGTGAAGAAAAAAAAAGAAGAAAAAAATAAATAAAAAAAATATCTTTCTTCATATTTGCAGAAAACAAGTTTGTGTAAACAAATGTGATAACTTCTTATTGGGTTTTTAACCTTTTATCCTCAAAACTTATTTTTTACGTATTAAATAAATAAATGCATAAATCATATTTAAAAAAATAAATAATTCAAACTTTTTTTAAAACATTTTATGACCAGATTATAATTTTAAATTGTCCGCTAATCCTTTAACCCTTCAACATCGAACCAGACACATGTATTCCAAACAACTTTATTTAAATATCATTTGAAAACATAAATAAAGCCGATGCTCGTACAGCAACCTCTCTAATTATAGACACAATAGTGTCACTAACTAACTCCTCACCGAACCTCAGGTGCCGGTTTTATTTTCACCGTCACAACAAGAAAAAAAATTTAAAATGTATTGAAACAGTTTGCCCACCAAATAAAACAAAGTAAATGGAAAGATCCAGTTGTTAAAATTCTATTTTTACTCACCAACGTGTGCTGATAGCCCAACTCGGGAGTTTCTTGAGCATTTACGCTCGGCCGCCTTATGCTGGACGCCATATTTTCTGCAGACTGAGGAGAATGAGCCGCCCGCTGATACCTGTTGAATGTGAAGCGCCCCCAAGAGCAGTCCTCGGGGGAAAGCCAATACAAAGGGGCAGCAAACAAAAAAAATCACAAAAAAACTACAATGATGGTAAAACATGTTATTCCAAGTCTAATAAATCAGACAAAAAAAGCTGATATTTCATTAGTCATTGCCATGTATCCTGTAGTCAATCTTGAATGTAATTTGTTTAACTTATCATTCACTTCCTTTATGTTAGTTCATTTTGTTCATTTTATTGTAAAAATAAAGTAAAACAGTGTCATTGTCTTTTTGAAAACTAATTTTCTATTTGCAGATAGATAGACTTAATTAATTTAATGATAATTTGTAATATTGGTTAATTTATAATCATAAGAATTTGTCATAAATTTATTTTCGTAACAAGGAAAATAAAAATTTAGTTTCGTAACAGCATTCATTTACGTCAAGCAGAAAACCCGGAATTCTACGCTGGAATTTTTCCAGGTAAAAATACGTAACTACCGTACTAATTACTAACGTAACTACTAACTTCAATTTACAACTCTACAATTTTTTTTTCATTTAAAAAAATAAAACAAAAAACGTATTTATTGCTTAAATATTGTTTAATTTATTTCCTATCATTTATCTATTTTTGAATCTACATTACATTGACCAGATAACGTGACCTTACAACCGCTGGCGGCAAAAAAAAACCAAACATACAATTATAAATTTTTTTTAAATATAATAAAAATTATTGACATTATTTTAACTACTGTGTACTGGGAATAAATTCCACGCCCTTTACCAGGTTACACAATAAACTTCAAAGAAGATAATTCCGTACCACATCATAACATTGAGTTTACCATACTTAAATTTAAGTTTTTTTTTATTACAGCACTAACCGCAACTGGACTAGCACACACTAGATTTCCTCTCTATGTATAGTCTATAATTACCAGTTAAACTACACCATCCAATTATTTTCCTTCCGTGCATTAAAAACGGCTTGCAAACCCACGAATATCCGACAAATTAGAGAGAAATCATCTCACACAATGAATTCTCCATTACGTACCAGGCTATCACGAACATCAGTTTGGCAACTTTTGGACTGCATCTTAGGGGAACTTGTCTATATCATTGTTTTTTAATAAACAATAAATCTCGCTTTTACTTAGACGGTATACAAAGTCTAAAGTCAGCTGACAAAATAGTTGGCAAAAGTTTATACCACTAAAAATAGGGAGACAAATTTAAAAGTTATCTACAAACTTTTTAATGTCATCAGAAGATGCCCAACAATCATAAAAAATAAAAAAATCAATAAATATTTCTCAGTAAATTAACAAAGAAATAACAAGGTAAATTTTATAACAAAACAGGTTATAATTCAGGAATTTTAACATATTTTAGGTTGTCATTGGCCTCATTCCAATCCTCCCACCAGGAATACCGTACTGAACCTAATGTAAAAATCAACCCAATTGTACAGTATAAACACACTACGTAACAACAAAATCAAAATACAAAAAAAAAAAAAACTTTTTTTTAATAATTGTGTCCAAAGTAATTTTAAACAAAATTCCGTCCATTTGTAATTACAACTTTGAATTCTTCGTACAAACAATAGGTTAAAACCTGAAATTTCAAAAACTGTAATTACAGTTCTGTCAATCTCAAAATCTAAAAATAAAAATTAAGTGGTAAAATTGTCTGTTTCAACTAAAGTGGAAACGACATGCCTTTAGCCTTCAAGAATGTAAATGATATCTCTTTTTTTATTTAACACTTTCATTCCTTAATGATTAAACTGTATGCCTCAGGTCTACATGGAGGTTAATAACCGATGATAAACAAAACGGGAAAAATGTTTGTATGTTGACAACTCAAAGCAATAAAACATGAAGGATGTGCATGAGCAACCAAGTTCATTGCGTTTAAGCTGTCAATTTAAATATTTTTTATCTCAATTATAGTTTGATCTCAATTCACATTTAATTTACATTTAACTCATTAATCACAACGATTAAAACCAATTCCAATTCGCTTTTTTTAACTACTCAAAAACAAATAAGCCTAAGGCGCCTCGTTATACTGTCAATTTTACCATGACAAAAGATTTTCAATAAGGGCGATAGCCTTGAATCAAGTCGTCATTTATAAGAACTAAATTATGCGATATAAATAGTAATATACCATTCATACAGCACTTACTATTGAAAAAATTATATTTTAATTATCTACTTATTCAAAGTAAATAAAAATTGGACAATGCAGTAAAGTAGTTGTAATTTGATAAAAAAAATCCACAACCTTCTTCGAAGAAAAGCATTAAAAACATACATTCTCAGCTTCACTCGTCGCTCTAAATTAGAACCTGACAATTAATTCAAAAAATTAAAACCAAAAGATTGTACATTGGCAAAAAGTCAAAACTTGATTCATTAATTAACTGGAAGACGATTAAGGCGTATTTTTTAAGTTTTTAATTAACAAGGCCGTTAATAACACAAATCTTTTCATTTCTTTCCAACGTACGAGTGTGAAATAATATATTGATTAATACTCACTTAAAAAAAAATTATTTCATTTTTCCTTGTTTGGACTTGATCGTTTTAAAGCAATTTGTACTGGTGTCGGTTGAGTCCAAAAAAGGCTAACCAAAAGAATCAGGTGACATAAATGTAACGCAATACTGCTCCATACAGTAGACGGATATGTGTTCCAACACAATTCGATTACACCGAGTAGAAATATCCTATCAGAAAATAAATATTTATTAATTTATTTAGCTATCAGCAATTTTAAATACAAACCTAAACAAAGTTGGTATTTGTGTAGTCCACACTAGATATGGTAATGTATGAAAATACCAGACGTAGAATTGATAATGAAGGGAGCGACTAAATGATATGCCGATTAGATTGGCAGTAAAGAGGGGTAAAATTAATGTATTTGGTGATAATTTCATCTCTCCATTTTGAAATACTTGTTTGCTTGGAATTAATCTGAAGTTAAAATAACTAATAATTACTAAACTATAGTTACGATTTCACAACTTTAAAAACGTACTTTATCCAATATTGTTTGGTAAATATACAAAGAACAATTACATGGAGACTGAGTAGACCTAAATGAAACGAACGATTAACAAATAGAGTCTCGTCCAAAAACCTCCAATTAACAGTCCACTTGTGAAGAAATACTCGTCCAAAATCAAAGGACATATTCACATAACTCCATGGATTGGAAAGCAGGAACGGTAAACTTAGGACCACCTAATTAAGAACATTTTAAAATCTAATTTAAAAATAAAGATGCGACTTTACCTGAGTCACTGCACATATTAATAACAATTTGATAGTTTTAAATATCCCATTCACGCTCAACATGACGATTAAGAGAGCTGGTGCAAATAATAAAATGTTCATTTTAATCGACACAGCTAAACTGAAATTAAGTGTCGATTAGTTAAATAACTCAATTTTTTTTAAAAAAAATACCTGTACACAAAACTTCCCCACATCCACTTGTTTTCTAAAAATAAATTTACGGCTATATAAAAGAAAAGGATTGCCACAGGATCATTGAACATTCGTAAGATGTAAATGGAATGAATGCGGTATGAAGTACAGCACAGAAATAGAAGAGCGTACGGAGGGACCTTTAATAAGACGTTTAAATTGCAATAAAACTGAAAATCGTATTAAATATACCTTTTTGGTTTGATGATAAATTCGAAATACAAAAATTAAAGTTATAAGATATATAAATGAAAATATATATTGAGCAATATAAATATCTGATCCTCGATTTGTTATGAAGTAGAAAAAAGAAAATATATATACAAATCCTGCTGGGTACCTAAAATTAAGCACCAATTAGATTTTTACTATTTTATGCTTTATTATTTTTTGATTATACTTACACTAAGGGCCCTGTGTCTCCCTTTAATTTGGCATAATCAAATGTTCCATTTACCGCACCTTCAACTTCTTGCATGTATGCTTTCCAATCAATTTCTGTATCTGGAATAAATAATGATTTACTCACATAAATTTCTCTTTCGAGTATCAACTTACATGGTACTTTTTCAATGACTAGAACGTTAACAACAATTTCTGCAAGAAATAGCAGCACAGCAATTAACCATGTAAAGTCCGGGTTCAATAAAACTAATTGAAAAGTTTCCTTATTGCCATATGTTTTTAAAAGTTTTATAAAACGCTGAAAAATGCCTTTCTTCTCCTTACGATGTGCTACATTCCTGGAAGACGCCATCTTGATTAACTAACGCTCTCTTCTGGCACTCACTAGCATGAGAATGAATAGGCATTAATTGCCACCTAGTGGAAAAAAATTAAATTAAGTGAATATAATATTTATTCCGTAATATACACCTGTAGATTTTGATTTTTAAGTACTGGTGTCTATACAAAAAAATGAAAAACGATAGAAACTTAAACTAATTTATCAGTGCATTAAAACTTCGATTAAATAAGATTTTCAGTTGTTTTTCGACATTGTAGATTTCCCGCACCAGCACAAGTGCGTTTGCGCAAAGAGAGATGAATTCCCCGTTCGATCGCGCTGCTCTTCCTCTCTTCCTCTCTTTCCTCCGCACAACATGTCTGCTTTCTCACACACAAAACCATCGCAGTTCCCAATGCTCCCATCTTCAAGGCATAAACTACTTTTATACACGATAACGTAATATCTATCACTTACCTATATATTATGGCAAAAGAAAACGATCTCCATCAATTTCTACACAGTAACTGCTTTTATGTCAGGTAAGTTTTCTTTTGTTTTGTATCTATAATTAGTAGTATATTTTTGTTTATCTTTACTTAAACACTAAATTTAAATAAAAATAAACATTCTTCAAACTAAATAAATTTTTATTTTTATTTTTGCACATACTTCTGAGTTTTGATGACTTTTGTAATGACAATTGCCAAATAATCGATAAAAAGATGTCATTTGCATTACAAATTATCTAAAACTACTCTAAACTTAGAAGATGCCGATGCCACTTGAATGACTGTTCAGCTTTAAGCAACATCAAAATGACGCTGGAAAAAATCCATATCACTTAGTTAACATTTCCATTTTGAGATTATAACGGTGTTAATTATTTTAATTTAAACATAGTAACAGAATTATATGATAATAAATTATTTAGAACATTATAGACACGCATTTCAGGTCTTCACCCATATATAAAACGCCACTGCGGATGTGGACGCAGTTGCAGCATCCCGTCCCAACAAAACCAAACGCTCCGCCCGAAGGATAAGCTTCGCCTACGAGCATAAACTTGAGGAAAAAACACCAACACGTTTTCAATAGCTAGACAATTCTATACAAAGAGCTGTTTCGTGTTCTAAAAGACCAGTTAAGTTACCAACATCAGATGACTTTTTCTTGATATTTCAAGATGTGGTTTCAACAGAAATCAATATAAATGGATCGTGTTGCTACTCGTACCGCAACAAAGTTTCCCTTTCCAAAAATTAATTAAATGTTACTAATTAAGAGAAGTGCACAATAAAAATGAAAAAAAAATAAATAAAAAAACAGCGAACATCAATCAATGTTATTATTTTTTCATTAACTTTGATGGGCGCTGTCTTGAACGCTACTCAACAGAGCGGAAAGTCAATGAAGAATTACTGGTGTGTCCACATTTTAGCCACTAATAAGTCATGACAGTATCTCGAGGGAAGTGAAGCGGAAAAAGAGAAATTTGCGCTTAGAATTCCATGGGAGCTTTTCTTTCTTAATTACTTTTTACGTGCCACAACTCACAGTCAAATGAATGCTCTAATGCGCAAACATCTTAAAAACAAATAAACAGCATATCAAACTACTCACTCAAATTACACCCAAAGTGGTATCATCATCATGAGTGCTTATTGTTTATAGTCATAGCGTGTGTTTATTAGTTTAATCTTGCTTTTATGTCGATAATTTATTCCAAACACTCAGATCAGTTAACTCGATATTTATTAATTTTCCTAACACGTTTCAGGATATCCATTAGGATATTTCCCCTTCTCTTCTGGCTCGGACTCACCAATCCTACAATGGCTTGGGAAAAAATCTCTTCTCGTTTCCCCCTCATATCTTCTTTCATTCAATTGACTAAAAAGGATCCGTTAGGGGCGCACATGCTAGCGACAGGAGGTAAAGCCAGCCATCGGAATACGATTTCAAACCCCAACAATCCCGCATTCCAATTACATCACAATAAAGGTCTTAGATTGCACAAAAGGGCAGCTGATGATGATGATGATGATGGTGGTGATTGGGAGAAGGACTATTCATATAATTCGAATAACTCGGGTAATAGTGGAGTGCAAGGAGGTACAATTGGTAAGAAGTAGGACGACTTTATTTATCTAATTGTAACATTTAGGTGATTTTTAATTAATTAGGTCTGAACGAAATGGAAATAACTCTTATTGTAGTATGTTCAGCAATTGGTCTGCTCATGTTTATCATCGGCCTCATTTTTTTGGCTAGGTAATGCCATTTTAAAATTCGAAATAAAACGAGTAACACAATTTGACTAGGTATTATTGGAAGAAATTTCACGGTGACAGTCATAGATATCATGGAGTTATGCAAAGAAATAGTTCTGAAAGCAGCATGGGAACAACTCGTGCTGATCCCAAAGATGCTACGGCAAAAGTATGAATTTTGGCATTTTGCATAATTCTGCGACGTGTTAGTTTAATCCAAATTTGTTTTACTTGATTAGTTCGAAGAACCAGAAGCAGCAAATCCGTACCTACTGCATCCATCAGATGCGCTTCTTATCAAACAGCAAATAATTGAGCAATCAGTTGAAAAGGAACCTCTTCTTCCTTGTGCAAATGGAACCGCGTTTACAGATCGCCATCAAATTGACAATTCAGATATAAGAAACGAAACGATATTTGTATGTAAAAAAACATTGGATATACTGTATATATTATTGTATTATGTTATAAAAATTGGATTTTTAAAATTCTAATTACAGGATACAAGCCTTGGAGTGACTAATTTAAAAAAACAACTTCCTAGCGGTTACGTAGCCCAATTACAAAACACCTTAAATTGTCGAACAGGTTTATCTCAATCTGACTGCAGCATCTCATCCTTCACGGCAACGAACCCTAGTTACAAATACGGCAACCAGACGGGCTATATGAGCGGTTATTACGGATATCCATCCGACACAACTTTTGATAATAGTAAAACTACAACCACAACGACTCCAGAAATAACATCAACAATTGCAAATAATGACTTGACTCCAAGTGTGACTTTTAGATCTGGCAGTGGGAATGAGATAAAATCTACGGAAACGCAATTATCAATCGAGAAAACTCTTAAAGAAGAACTTACTGATCAAGCTGCGAATGAATTGAACGAATTTGATTCCGCAGTCGAAGATGACATCATTTTAAGTGCTGATCCGTATCGCCTTACTGGAACCACCAGAGCTCTTAGTCTACCAGAGAGTTTCGATCGAGAAGAGGATACTGAAGATGAGTCCAAAGGCGTGGATTCTGTAAGACCGACTGACTCTGGTTGGGGGGATACAGTTAAGGGCCAATTTCGTGGTTCTCTTCCAGTTCTTCACTTGAGTGTTAGTCCCGAAAAAGAAAAGGTTTCAGTGATAAATGGCGCAAACTCATATCCGAAAAGCAAAAAAAAGACAAGTGATAAATCATTACCTATCTCTCTATCCAACATGCTTCCAAACCATCCCCAGAAAAGTTAATCCTTAGTCCTCACAAAAAAGTAAAATAAACACAAAATTTAACAATGGTTGCCAGATATTACAATTTTTTGTGTTTTTTAAATTTTTTTTTAGTTTTCAAAGTTGCTGCTATTGAAATATAATTAGTGTGATAAATGACGTAAATATTTCACAACATTATGCACATTTTATATTCATAAAACTTAAATTCAAGGCAACCTTTCAGATTTTATATCTGTCAAATTTTGTGTACAACTAAGTAATAATGAGGAGTTTCATGCAATCATAGTTTAATCCACTAAAATAATTAATAAACAAAAGACAGTGGGGCAACTAAATGTGCAAAATGCTTCGATAGGTTATAACCGGTCGCGATTACCTGTTGAAGTATCTTTTTTAACAGAATAGATGCTTGGGTGAAACTTCTTATGTGAACTACATAAGGTTTCTGATTATTTCACTCAATATATTATATGCAAACGGCTTTTCTTAATACTGCTTTTTGTTGAGTTTTATTTTACGATAATTTGTAAAACTTTAAAGGGTGTACAATAATAATGTTAATTATTCACCTTATAGCCTTATATATTTCACACTGCAGCTCATGTAGATATAATTGTTAATAAGTTCAATTTCTATTTGCCTTATGCGTTTTGTCATTTAAAGTCTTTCTGAATAAATAGTGATATAACAAAACTTGTAACCTCATTAGCAAAAGTTATAAGATGTTATAATATCTGTACTTGTTTTATTTTAAAAACAAACAAGTTCTGTTCATTAAATTAAATTTTTCTCATTGAAGAAGTTTTCTGTTTTTATAACAACCGATTTGAATCTAAAACCTATCTCTTAACATTATTTACTTCATTAAATGAAGACAAAAAAGCATTTTTAAATCTTTGTAGTTATTAAAATACGGTACAAGAATTTAAAAAGAAATGAATAAAAATATCCGCATATCTTAACCCTAGAGAACATTTTTAATTCCAGTTTTGTGACACTTTTTAATTTTATATCTTTGCAATTTTTGCAATTTAAAATTTTTCGTCCAAGTTTTAAGTTAAGTTAAGAATCGATTGACAGGCAATTTCTGGTCTCCAAAAATATTGTCAGTGAATTGACCAAATGTGAAATGCTATTACACTATTATTACACATGAATTCCACTTATACCAGTACATATATCAATAGATGCATTTAAATTTATTTAGACAAAACCACTTAGTCACTTAGTTGACCTCAGTGCCCACATAACGGTGTTTATGACGTCAAACGTCACTTTAAGTCAACAGACAGATTAAGTTGATTAACTGTGTGGTTTTGGACGTACACTTATGATCAACAAAAAATTCCCTTCTTCTCAGCATAAAAAAAAAAACCTTTTTTTGTCTACAGTATGGAACCCCTTATAATTATATTACAAAGTCATACCTTAGCATTTTTGCTCCATTAGTTACTTTAATTACGGTATTTATTTTTTCTATTAAAACCTTTGTTTAACGCTTTTACGTAATCATCATCTTGAAATGTTTTAGCCTGAAACACAAAATACAAAATAATTACTCACTTAAAATTTGTTAAACTTGCCAGAATAAATTAACTGCCGGTCGTAATTCACATCCTTGGACAAAGATAAAAACATAAATATAAAATATTTTTTCCTATTTTTGTTTCTATCACCGAAATCATTTTAAAGTAATCAATGGTTAACTCTTAATTATATATAAACCACACATTGCTTGTCTTTTGTATTATCGACTGCCAAAGACTACAATTCTCCTCACCAAAAGTATTCCTCGGTCGTTCTTGAACACGTGCACCAACCGCTGATTCAGAATTTCACATCTGCTCCCTGATTATGAATCGAAGTATACTTGGAAAAACATCCTTAAAAATATTTTACTAGCTACAAAAATGATCATTAAAAGTACTCCTAAAACAAGCCGCATTTAGTAATCAAACGCAATGTAATGTGAAATAAACGTTTAAGGTCATTAAATTCTCATTGAAAAAATTAGTTCTCTTTATTTTACAATTCAGCAAAATAAATTCAGCTTCAGATAACTTTTTAAATTTTTTTAGTTAAAATAAATTGAAATAATTTGACATAAATAATGAACTTAAACTTTCAAACAATTTGTTCAATCACCTATTTCATTAAATGAAGGGGAAATGACAACTTATATTATTTAAAAGAATGAATTTAAAATTTTTTTTGACATAACTGAACTCTGATGAACATGATTTCATTTTACACCAACTAGATCCAATATAAATTAAATTAATCTTGTGCGATTCTTTCAAGTTCCTCCATGTCTTCAGCATTAACTTGCAAAATTGGACAGCCTTAAAATAAAAAAAAAAATTAGTTTTTAAAAATATTTATTACTACTTTTTTCTCTTACCAAAATGTTCTGAAATTTGGTTTAAGAAAGCCATACTTCTGTCACCTTCAACCATATTAATAGCAATCCCTGGTTTACCAAAACGTCCGGTTCGACCAATGCGATGCAAGTATGTCTCAAAATCAGGTTTACCTTTTGCATCTACAGTGTCATCAAAGTTCACAACAATCGTCACCTGTTCCACATCAATGCCTTAAAAAATAAAATAAAAATAAATTTAAGAAGCGAATACAATAAATTATTTTTATACCTCTGGCTAACACATTTGTAGTAATCAGAACTTTTTCTGTTCCTTTTCTGAATCGATCTAAAATGGATATTCGTTGATCAACAGTCAAATCTCCCGACAACAAAGCAACTGCATGACCATCTTTGCACATTTTTGTGCTCAACCAGGACGCTGTTTTCCTCGTCTACACACAAAACCAACAAAATCAATTATTATTGTTAAAGAAACAGAATAAATTAATTACATGGCAAAAGATCATAGCTTGACCAATGGGTATTGCTCCATAGATATTAGAAAGTGCGCTATATTTTTCATCCATGTTGTTGCATCTAACGTAATACTGCTTAATATTTTCCAGAATTTCTTCCTCTCTTCGCAGACGGATGATCACGGGATTTTTTATTATGCCTTCGGCAAAGTTCATCACGGCGGCATCATATGTGGCTGAAAAAAGCATCATCTGGCAAGTATCAGGAAGCTGTCTACAAAAAGTGAATTGATATTTAGTATAGGATATTAATAAAAGAACAAACAATTACTTGTGAATGCGAATTGACTGATCTTGATGGCCCTGTGTATTTATCATAACATCAGCTTCATCCAAAACAAAGACACGAATTTGTTTCAAGTCAAAGAATTTAAATTTTAAAGCCCAATCGAGAACTTTCCCTGGTGTTCCAATAACAATTTGTTCCGACAACTTATCACCTCTTTTAACTAAACAAAATTATAAAATAAATATTTAGGAGAAATTCTACCACTGTATATACTATGTGCTGTTAATTTACCTTCTTCACCCCTCACAGCATAAATAATGTTAATATCCGGACAATACTGGGCCATTTGTTTCGCCACATTCCCAGTTTGAAGCGCTAATTCATAAGTTGGAGATAAACAAAGAACCTAAGAAAAAATTAAAAAATTTAACCAAAACCTACTTATAAAAAATAACAAGTTGTATTTTTTACTTGTGGAAAGTGTTGATCCGGATTTACACGACTTAGCATAGCTAAAACAAACGCGGCTGTCTTTCCAGTACCACTTTGGGATTGAGCAATCATATTCTGAGGCCTAAAATAAAATGTTATTCAGTTAACTACTTTATTAGTTGCAAGTATTTGAAAAACAACTTACGGATCTGCTAATAATGTAGGAAGTGCTGTTTCTTGAATTTTCGATGGTAAATTAAAACCCATCCCATAAACACCTCTCAATAATTCGCTCCGTCTATAAAAACCAAAAATTGAATTAGAAATATTATTGCATCTAAATATAATAACTCACAGACGAAGCTCTTCAAATGTCTTAACGGAATATAGTGGTGAAGTTGGATCTTTTCGTTGAACCTCAACATCATAGGAGGATTTGATTAATTTTGATCTAAAGATCTTTGTCAGCAGCGACGCTTCTGCAGGTGTCAATTCATCTTGTTCTCCGTCTGCGTTTTTATTTACATTTTGGTGAATTGTTTGATTAATCACTGGTCCATTTGCAGACAAATTTAAAGTTCCGACCTAAATAATTTAACAGCAATTTAAGATAGGCCTAATTGTATTATAAACTAACCCACATGGAAACTTACTTGAGTTGCTAGTGTCTTTTCTTGTTCGTCGACTGTCAAAGCCCAAGTCGACATTTTGAAACTTTTAATTCACTCGAGGTAATGAATTATCGTAAATTACAATCGTTCCAACTAGATTACCGCTAACCTTTATACCTTTATACCTTTATACAATGATATCAAATCAAATGTCCTCAAAGCACCGGAGACTTGACTTGAACGAGGAGCAAGTGACACCTACCGAGAATTTTGATTTTCACAAGACGTGCCCATCCGTTCCCAGTACACCTACAAATGCAACCAACGTAGTTGAATCTACAGTTTTAGTTAAGTCATGCCGGAAACCATAATTAGCAGAAGAAACACAAAACAAAACTTCTTTAATATTTTTATTTTGATACTATTTTATTAACACTATGTATTTACTTCAAATTTCTTAAAATTAAAAACCAAAATAAAATAAAATTTCACTTCTGCCACCAGTTGGTAATTTTGTGTTATACGTAACCACCGTACGTCGACCGTGGGCCATGGTATATGTTTTTCTGGCACTGGCAGCGGGTGGCAGGCAGCTATTGCTATTTGTAAGATGAGAATCGCTTGAGAATCGCGTGTGTCCGAATTCAGATTGTTACGAGTGTGATTCGTATTTAAAGACAAATATCAGTGGACTGTGCACCTGAAAGTGGACGATAATTGCACAAAGGCTTGAACATGAATGAACTTAGTCAAGAGGAGGTAAGTGACCCGACATGGCACGTTTTAAAGAACGCAAAACAGCTGAAAAGCTTGCAATCAGCTTCTTTGATCGCGATTCTTTGCAATCAGATGATCCGCGCAAACCCTGACGATCGCAAGCTTGCAATCAAATACCACAAAGAGTGTACGTTACAATGGGAAACTTTAAAACCCCTAACAACCAACATGATTCATCCCTGAGGGCATTCCCTGAAAATTACGACGAGGAAAATAAACCAATTCATGCGTCATATAAGAAGCGATTTACGAAATCGTGTTTTTGTTATATGATATTTCTATTAACCAATCCGCAAACACAATAAAACAAACTGACAGATTTTACGGTTTTTTTTCGATGTTTTTTTTTGAAAAATAATTTTTTTGTTTTTGTTTTTTGTTTTTCAGATCAGGCGAAGGCGCTTGGCCAGATTGACTGGACTCACCATGCCTTCATTATCTGCTTCTAATTTGTCTCAAGATATTGGTTCAAACAGCAGCACAGCCGAGACTTCTGGTCTTACGAATCAAGCGTCTTCAACTTCAGTGCAACCTGCATTTTTTCAACAAAGTCAGCCACAACCAGTGCCACAACCTACAGATCAGTCTCAGAGAGAGACTATTATGGAAATTGGTAATTTGAATCTATATTTTTATTTGATGCAAACTTCGGAATTTCGATATGAAACGTTATATAATGTTTGGAAAGTGAAATGTTACTACTATTAAATTGCGTTATGTTTAGTTAAATATATTTTAGCAGTTATTTTTAATGATCTAAATAACTGAAATTTAAAATTTATCAGAGTAAATCGAGTAAATCAAGTGGCGTTTTAAAATAAAAAGCATAGTTTGTTTTATTATGGTATTAAATGTGGCATTTGTTTCAGATGGTGCACAATTGTTTCAGCATGGTTCAACAGAATCACAGTGCTCTGAACCGCAAACTATGGACACCGACACAGAATCGCTCGAAAAGAGGTCAGGAGAAGCTTTGTAACAACTTTCCTTGACTTTTTTAACTTAATCTCTTTATATTTCAGTTCTCTCTTTCAACTGGATGTTGATTCAGGTATAGAAAACATGGAGGTAGAAGAATTTGACAAGAAGGAATCTTTGAAGCGGCAGAGAGTAAGTTCGGTACTGCGAATAAAATGTCCTGTGACTTAGCATTAACTGTTTATTGCCCAACTCAATATTGCCAAATGCTTACGTACAGCTAAAAGTATCTTTAGAATTTAGAAGAAAAAAAATCGAATTTTTTATTTTTTTAAATTTTAAACAATGCTGCTATTATTTCTATTGTTAAATTACATACATTTAAAGAATGTCTGCTGTGGTTCTAAACACAAGCTGTAAACGGAATAATTACACGGGAACAATATTGTTACGTGTTGTTTAAGGACATTTTGTTGGCTGATTGCCATGGGTACCAAAATTGAATGCAATGTGGCTAACCTCGCACTTAAATTGAAATTAGGATTCCAACAACGATATGTCGGAAGAACATTTTTACGGAATGTTATCGAGAATTTTTCTTATAACATGGAATAAGGAGACTACGACCGATTTAATTTATTTACCAGAAACTGCTGAGGTCTTTCAAAAACAAACTGAAGATACACCACGTAAGTTATCTTGTTTTTTTTTTTTTGTATTTTTTTTGTATTTTTAATAACGAAGATAATATTTTATTTAGCCTATTGCGGTTACAAAGATTTGATCAGTCAGATTGTCGTGGAAGTGTTGATCATGTTGGCTAAAAGCCAAGAAAATATTTTTCAAAATGTTCTAAGGAAAGGACAAGACTTGGGTGTGTGTGGTTCGCCCATCCCAAGTTTAAGCGCCAGTCCATCTAGCATAAATCCGAGTCCATTGGCGTCTCCCATCACTGGAGTTAGTGCGTTGCCTGCATTTCCACAAGGACTTCAACAATTCCAGCTTGAAGATTGTCCTGAATCTCGGATGCTGACGTATTTAATGGAATGTTACAGTCGCGTCAGCATTGAGGAGCGAAATGCACCAAAAGTATACTCACTTTATCTTTAAATGTTAAATGACAATGAAATAATTGATTTATTTTTTATTTATTAGAAAACTAGTAAACCACCATTAAGTGAGATTTTGACTGATATACGATCCCAATGTGTACAGCATTCTATTTTAGTTATTCAAGGATTGTTTACGTCACTAAGGTAAATTGGAATGTTATTTTTTATTTCGGACTTTATTTTTTTGATTAATTTTTGGATTTCAGACCGCCAGCGAAACCTTCAATATTAATGCCGTATTTATTTGGGCAAAGTATGCCACGAGGATTTTTGCACGAATTGGTTTATTTCTCTTCTCAAAATGATGAGTGTTTGAAGTCTGTTTTTTGGCCAGTTCTTCAGTCAACTCTTCAAGCTACTCGATTATGTTCATTAGAATCTGATTGTTTTCGACAACCATTACAAGTACTTAGTGAATTGTGTGAAATCCGATGTGGGCCTACCGGTAATATTAGGCCAATTTGCAATTTGGTAAGTTTATTTTGGCTTTGCATTCATAAATAGAAATTTAAAAAAAATATTTGATTTTAGATGGTGGGACAATCTCAGTGGCTTCCAGAGCCCATCTCACAAGCAGTTGGTCGTGAAGTGATGAAATTATCTTTTCTTGGACCATTTTTTAGTTTATCTGCGTTTGCTGAAGATGATGTACGTTATTGAGATCAATTAAATGTTTTTATTTGTATTAATCGTTTATTTTAGACTCGTGTCGTCGAAAAGTACTTTTCTGGCAATACTTTAACTGCAGATAATCTCCGATTAATTAATCAGGCATTGCAACATTCCTTGGAATGTGGCAGAGTAAGATGGAAATATTAATTTTTTTTTTTTTGTCTTAAATTAATTTTTATTTATTTGTTACAGAGTGAAGCATTTAAAATATTTCATTCGGTGTTAGTGAATGCGGAAACTCGTGATTCTGCAATGAATTTTGTTTCAGTTGTATTGAGTTCAAATGAAAAGCGGGCTCAGTTACAAGTAAGCATTGAAAATTTCTCCTCATTTCATTTTCTAAATATTTGTAATTTGTTTTAGATGGACGAACGGCTTGTGGCTAGCGATGGGTTCATGTTAAATCTTTTAACCGTTTTACAACATTTGTCTGTTAAAATCAAACTGGATCGTGTAGATATCTATTATCCTTTTAACTCCATGAGCAGAGTTCAAGTGAAAAATGAGACACGTATTAAATGCACAAACCAAGAAGTAGCTACATGGATGGAAGAATTGAGTAAGTCAATTGTGCAAATGACAAATTATCATTTCTAATTCACTAACTTTCCCATAGACTCGAATAAAGCTCATGCCTGGCAAGAGCCAAAATTTCCGACTGAATGTTTTTTTATAACATTACACTGCCATCATTTGTCCATCATCCCTGCTTGCCGCAAATACCAGCGGCGACTTCGAGCAATCCGCGACCTTCAGCGTGTCATAGACGAATTGGCTGGGTCGGAGAGCCAGTGGAAAGATTTGCCACTAGCAGCTAGAAATCGTGAATTAATTAAAAAATGGAAGGCACAAGTTAAGGTATTAACGGTTATCAAACTATTTGTTTATTATTTCGGTTCTTATTATAATTTTATACATTTTTTTATAGAAATTAAGTAAAAGTAAAGCTTGTGCTGATGCTGGGTTGTTGGATGAGACGCTTTTACGACGGTGTCTGCAGTTTTATAGTACATCAGTTTCCATGTTGATTAAATTGGTTTCACCGGGCTCGGAGAAGCCAAGTCTGCCACTGCCAGCCGTTGTGCCAATGCCGTTTGCTGCATATCCAGAGTGGTACATTGAAGACGTTGCAGATTTTCTATTGTTCGTGTTACAGTGAGTTGGATTTTTAAGTAATAAAAATTATATTTATGCTAATGGTTTTATTATTTGTTTTAGATTTGCACCTCAAGTGCTGGAAGACACTTGCACACCTGATATTCTAACGTTCCTTGTGCTCTTCATATGTAGCCCAACCTACATCAGTAATCCGTACTTAGTAGCAAAACTGATCGAAGTGATTTTTGTTGCTAATCCAGTAATTCAACCGAGAAGTGAACTTCTGTATCATAATATTATGACTCATCCGTTAGCTGAAAAGCATTTGATCTATTCGCTGATGGAATTCTACACCGGTAAATTACTCGTTAAAAATTGAGTTAATGAAATATATTTAATGTTTTGATTTTCTTTTAGATGTGGAAAGTACAGGAGCGACTAGTGAATTTTATGACAAATTTACTATTCGTTATCATGTCAGTATCATTTTCAAAAGTTTGTGGGAAAGTCCCGTACATAAAAAGGCCATTATTCAAGAGTCTAAGTAAATTAAAATATTGTTTTTATAAAAATACAAATTGATTTAATAATATTTTATTAATTTTAAAATATCAGCTCAGGAAAACAATTTGTTCGTTTTGTGAACATGCTAATGAACGATACGACATTTTTATTGGACGAAAGTTTGGAGTCATTAAAAAGAATCCACGAAGTACAAGAAGCAATGGAAAATAAAACTACGTGGAACCAACAAGCCCGGGTAAATAAAAAATATTTATTTAAGATTAAATTAATTTACAATCTATAATATTTATAGGACCTCCAACAGACAAGACAGAGACAATTGGCTACTGATGAGCGCCAGTGCCGTTCATATTTGACATTAGCACGGGAAACAGTGGACATGTTCCACTATTTGACAAAAGAAATTAAAGATCCGTTCCTCCGCCCCGAATTGGCTGATCGACTGGCAGCCATGCTTAATTTTAACTTGCAACAATTATGCGGTCCGAAATGTAAAAATTTGAAAGTGAAAAACCCAGATCGATACGGTTGGGAGCCAAAGAAACTTCTTGACCAATTAACTGACATTTACCTGCATCTTGATTCGGAACGGTTTGCACAAGCAGTTGCCGCTGATGAAGTACGAGCAAAAAAAAAATACTGTAGAAATCTGATTTATTTTTATTTTATTTACAGCGGTCTTACAAGAAAGAACTGTTTATTGATGCTCAAATGAGAATGAGTAAAGCGTTGGTCAAAAGTGCACTGGAAATAGTGCAGTTCAGAGGTTTCGCAAAACGTGTTGAGGAAATTTTAATTCAGAATAGAAAGAGAGAAGTGGATTACAGCGATGCGCCTGATGAATTCAGAGGTAAGTTTGTAGATTGATTAAAATTTAACATGTTTTAACATTTTTTTTTTCACACTAGATCCATTAATGGACACAGTGATGGAAGAACCTGTGATTCTTCCCAGCGGCACCATCATGGATCGGGCAATCATTGTACGACATTTGCTCAATTCTAATACTGATCCGTTCACTCGCCAACCACTTACGATGGACATGCTAAGCCCTGCCACAGAGTTGAAAAATCGCATTGATATCTGGAAGAAAAGCAAAGCAATTCAAAGATCTTCCAAATAAAAATAGTAAATACCATTGTTGACATTCCCACGAGAGAAGTCTGCTATAATTGGGATTGATGATGTGATTCACTTAAAAAGATATAATATATATAAATATATATTAGAAACTTCCTGTGCAGTTGATGATTTCAGTTCATTAATATGAATCTAAGCACAAGTTCTAAAACTTCATCTATTGAATTGAGTATTTAACGAACGAGCGTTTTATAATTTTATATTTTATTCCTAGTTGTAATCGTCTGTATTAGATTTTTTTTCTTCCTAAGGAATTAGTATAGGGATTTGAATTTGTACTATAAAGACTGGCACTTTATTTTATGTCTATTAAGACAAATTTTAGAAAAAAAATTCTTGAAAATCAAATTGCTTAACTTGCCATCAACTTTTTAAATCCAGGGGCAGTAGAAAAAACATGATAGCAATTTGTTGTATGAATTTAAACCAAGCTAAATAAATATTTGTATTAAAATAACGCATATTTTGTTTAATTTCTAAATGTTTACAGTTTTCTCACCGGAAATATCGTGAATCTAAAGTGTCAAACATTATTGTCGTTCTAAACTTTTCCCCCTAAAAGTAATCTAAACTTTCTTCGACTTCAGACATCTTCACGCGACTCAAAAACGAATTTCTTATTTGCGCAAATAACGATTCAACTTCGTTTATCCCCTGGCACAAGGTGATGGCAGCTTCCATAACCATCCATTCGAGAACGACTTTCGATGATATCGTCTTTTCACCAGAAAGGACGGACTGCGGGCCCCAAAGGAGGAGGTGACAAACATTTGCTGCTACGGAAGGCGAAGGCCGCTAAAATCAAATAATATTTTTATTATAATTTCTTGACTTAGTCAACTAAGCCAACTTCTACCTCTTTAGGGTTTCGTCTGAGGATACTTTTTACTAGTTTACTGATCGCATCAGGCATTAAGGTTGGGGATGCGGGTAAATTGCTCTCCTGATATGTACGCGTTTCAAGCCTGTTTTTGGCTTTGTTTCCATAAAACGGGTTGGATTCACCATAAATTTCGTACGCCAATGTGCCTGCTGTCCACAAATCAGCACGATTATAATTAATTACTGTGAATGAACTTGGTTTTGCAGATGCCACCTGAAAAAGATAACAAATTATACTTTTTAATGAGACGAATCTCAATAATTCATACTTCGGGAGCCATTAAGGCGCAATTTCCACCAAGTTCGATGTCATCACAAACGTAATGCAACTTCAAATTAGAGTTTTCCTGGGCCAAACAACAACCGAAGTCTGTTATTACTAAATGCGGGCAGTCTAAGCCTAAATTTATGAAAAAAGAAGTTATAGACGTTTATATATTATTAAGGCTTTTTATGGAGTCACCTTCGCTCAAGTCGAGTAGTATATTATCTGTTTTCAAATCTCTGTGTGCAATATTAAAGCGCACCAAGTGATTGATTCCTTCGAATAATTGCAACAATAGCAGAATACGAGTTGTTGGAGAAGGGGTGTGACTAGTCAGATATTCTTTCAAGCTGGTATCGTATCTTTAGAAAAAAGACTTTTAAGTAAAAATCAATTTTACAATTTATTTTACGAAATACCGTTTCATCACAAGAAAAAGGGTCATATTACGACCCAACCCGTCTTCGTTTAAACGTCTCGGAAGAGCATTCGGATATAAATTGAGAGCATCTGGCAAAAAAGGAACGGTGTCCACAAAGGCACAAATCATGTCCACAACGTTTAGATGGGGTGGAAGCCATTTTGAACCAAATTTGCAACTAAAACACATTAATAATCGTTTTAAGTATAATGTTCTTTACTGGAATCATGCAATTTTACTTGTAATTCCAAAGATCTATCTCGTCCCCAATTTCGATTTTCTTTGCCGGAACAGTTTCACGTGACATGCATTTTAAAATAGTCGTTGCATTTGATTCAGCCTCATAATTAAACATCATTTTAACTGCTAAATCATAATCTCCGAATCGTCCCGAATATTTTTCCATAACTTCATCTAAATCAAAAAGTAAATTAATAAATATTAAAAATATTTATTTGTTTTTACCATTTTCAATTTCTTGATTTTTCCACTTCGCGCAATGCACAATTGCATTACATCCTTTGGCAATTACAGAACCAATTTGCAAATCAGTTAATGATGATGCGGTTTCATAAATTGTACTTTCCTTCTGACGATTAAGCAGATCAGCGCACACCTTTAATCATTAAATAATAAAAATAAATTCTACGTTAAACAACCCTTTAAAGGCATTACCCTAATTTCCTCACAAATCCCTTCCAACTCATCTTTCTTGGTTATAATGCCTTGACCAGATATCAAATTAATCCCCACAAATCCGAGGTAAGGTGTCAGTTGCCGACCCCCATACATCAGCTTTTTGGCTGCATTTCGACGCAATTCAGCAGCGGGACTATTCGTCAGCCATTGAATAAATTTTTGGGCGAAAAAAGGTGTTTTTCCATCCAATTTCTGCTTCCATACAGCATCGGCCAACCCACCGAATAAGCCCTTTTCATTTTTTACATCCTGCGCTGCTCGGATGAGGTAATTATGTGCAATTCTGCTACTGAACGGATTCGTTTGTTCGACTCTACCGAAAAGAACTTCGCAAACGATTTTTCTTCCATAACGAAACACCAAATTTGTTGCGGCTCGAAAAGACATTCCGTTTTCGACCGCTTGACTCGCCCAGCAGGGCGAAACTACAAGCAGAAGACCCTTCACTATGTCAAAGCGTGTTAAAACGAGAGGATATTGTCGTTATTGCATCGATATATCAATTGCGACGTTATTGTCGGCTAGGTGTCCACCATTTTCTATTGGCTGGCGAGCTGCAGTAGTCGTTGCGCCAATTTGATGTAGTGTTAGTATTCGAAACTGCAATGTTCTTCGCAGTTGTTCTAAAAAAATTTATAAATATAATTTTTGGTACCACGTTAACATTTAATTACAAAAGTTTTTTTTCCAAGGATAAATGAACGCAAAAGAGTAATCTATCAACCTTAGCTTAATTACTACGATGGTATTAATATTTAAGAAATTGATTTTTTTTGACGTCAATTCCTTAAAACAAAATCTACATAACATTTATTAAACATAAATTTATTTATTTATTTATAGTCTTAAAAACAGAATTATTTTGTACGATTTTGAAATTATTAGCAGGAATATGTGATAGTTTTATTAGAGTCGTGTAAAAAGGGGGAAAAAATAAAACTTTCTTTAACCACGTCTGGTCACGAACAAATCCATTCGGCGTTCGCTGGCTTCACCTGCTGGTTGAATAGAAAAACGCATGCGCGAGAATGAGGACAATCGAAAATCGTCTGCCAAAGCTCCGCCTACGCTTGCTCACTTGTAACGAGCTTCTAGGCAGACACAAACGCGGCACGTAAAAGACGACAGCAGTGATGAGAGACAGGTAAGTTTAATTAGTATTATTCCGTATTGCTCCTAAACAAATACCATCGAACACATCTTATTGGGTTTATTGATTCATTGAAAATATGGTTCACTCGCTTAAAAACTAGCAAATCGAAGAAAAAAAAGCTAAATAAAAAAAGAAAAACACAAATGCACTAACAAATTAATAAATAACACAACTTAAAATAGAGAAAAGCTAAATTACCAGTGAATTTAATTTTAGCAACTATTGTTGGCAATTTGTAGGAATAATTATTGCACCTTTTTGTGTATATGTATAATTCAAATCTCGGCATCAGTCATTACGGACATTACAACAGACCGGTGGACAAAATAATGAAAATTTCGCGTGCTTAAATGCACATTTTAAATCATCTCCCATAGATTGATTTATCATTGCCTACAGACACCACACCCGTTTTACAGCATTAAATTCATTTTGGCAAAAAGGCAAAAAAGATGAAATCTTTACCACAAGGCGGCTTTATGGACCTGACTGAATTCTGACTCGTCACTTATGCAAATGAACTTAAATTTCGAAATGTATGTTTCTGTGGTACAGTACCTTTATACGATTATAATACCTCGAAACTATATGTTGCACTATTGATTTCATTTGCCCTTGGACTTAGTGTATTTTCTAGTCTTTGACGATAAATAACTGAAACCGAATCTTTATATTAAACAGTCTTAGTAGGTATTTATTTTTTATACAGTCTAAAACAGATGAAAGGAAAGGTAGTCTTTTCGGTTAACGATTTATAGCTGCGTTGTGTGCGGGAATTGGCGCCAATTCAACGAATAACGCAAGAGAAAACATTTTTTTAAATCAATCGTTGTGTCTAATATCGGTCAAAATATAGTTTCGTCTCGTGGGTCGTGCTATATGGGAAAAGCTTTTTTCTGATTTATGTTTTTTCTAGGATTTCAATAAAGGGCGACATATTAGAAATGTAAAATGATACAAAATGTTGGCCTTTATCATTGAGTTATGACACCTGTATAGTTTTTTTTGTACATCGCCGAATATGCAGCGCTGTAATCAATCTTGAAAAATTTTATTTCATATCATGTACAATAATTTTTTTATATTTGTCGTACATTATTGTCGTAACGTTATTCCCAAAAGGAAAAAAAAATTATTAAAAATTTATTTTAGATGAGAAATAATCTAGTTAATATTTAAAAAAATGAATAACTGTTTCTTATACTGAGAAGTTCCGCGTTTCTTATTGAAAAAAAAAAAACTCAAAAAAGATTGGAGATTTGAACAAATGCCAACCCTATGGTGCATAAAATTTAATTAATGGAACAGTCATCTCAAGTTGCGAGCAAATCTATATAGTATACAGCAAAACAGATGAGCCGCAAACAAAAATTCTTCTTTACGAATGAAGATTCTTTCAGAAAGTAATTACAAAACCGACTCAAAACACGACATTCACGTGACTTTATCTTGGTCGTTTCCGTTTTTATTTTCTTCTAAAAAAGAAAAAGAAATAGAAATAAAAATAAAAAATAAAAAAAATAAAAGAAATTGGAATATCTCTACAATTTTTGCTCACGAAACACGCACCGTTTGTTTCTATTGGACCTCATATCCTATAATGAGTGTTGGTGCGTCTATTTTAATGAACTCATTAAAATGCACACGAGTGCATAAAGTCAAGCAGGAAAAGCCTCATTATATGAGATACAAAAAATAGAAGTCTAGTTTTCGTACTATCTTTTCAATTTCTCTCCCTTCGCGTAAATTAAATCGATACCGTATACAGTTCGTTATCGACGAGGCCCGAACCAGAGTTAAGTTTAGGTTTAAAACGCCAAGGCTCTATTACCAAAGTCTTCACTCTTCACCCAATTGAGAACAAACTCGTTCTGCACGAACGACAGATAAATCCCAGCGTATTACCATCTCTTCCACTATCCAGTTCCTCATTTCCAACACAATAGACACACTCGGGAGAAATTGATTAGCTCCAAACACCTCGTGGAACTAAATTAAACTTATTTTCAGCCATAACCTTCATCATCCTAGACAAACAGATGAGTCTCTGTAGAAACGCAAATTGACTTCCTTTCAATTTATTCCCAGCAGAGCTATATATGCCTTGTATTTTTTATCTACATCTTTTTCATCTGCTTTTGGAGCATCAAGATAAGTTTTGACTTTTTGGTAATCTTCAAATAAAAGTTAAAATTTTTTTTTTTTTTTTTTTTTTTGTTGGTTTGCAAACAAAATAAAAGTCTTTTCTCTTCATCAAGTCACTTTCTTGTATTTCGAAATGCGGGCAAAATTTCTAAGACATCTATTATTTTTTATATCTTGTATTTAGGATTTTCTTTTATTTCATTTAATCAAGATTGAAACGAGAAAAAGAAATAGATTAATAGAAAATATTGGTACCATATGGTCATAACATACTTGCAGATTTGCTATGTAATTGTGGGTTATTTTCTTTTGTTATTAGTTTTTAAAAATTCAATTCCAATTTGACCTTTACGTTTTATATCGTTGTATTGAAAAAACAAGCAAGTTTACCATTATATAATTCATTTCCTGGGAATACTTGACTGCTCGTAACATCCACCAGATCAGATTTAAACAATGTTCCATGGTCCATTACGGATGAACAAATAGAAAAACTTGTTTACTTAATGAATTTTGGTTGTTGAATTGCATCTAAAAATTTCCATAAACATTTTTATGATTAATTTTTCTCTTTTCTTTTCTTATTTTTAGTAATTATTAAACATAATTCGTGATGGTGAGCCTGTACACAGCCAACATCCACGGGTTTCCCGAATTAGGAGAGTGGCAGCACCGAAGTCTCAATGGGAGCGTACTGGGCGTTGGCGGGGGCGGAGACCCGCCGGCCGACCTTCTTTCCCTCATCACTATTATCGGCAGCAGTATGTCTCTTGTGGGATTAGTTTTTGGCTTCCTGGTACATAGTCTTTTCTCGGATGTTCGTTCAATCGCCAGTACCGCCCTCATGAATTTATTGGCCACTTTGTTCGTAGCTCAGGTAATATATCTAATCAATTTCCTTTTACTGGCGGAAAAAAAGTAAACTAAAAAAAATGTGGAAGCTAGATGAGATGGGAAGTTGTATAAAGGCGCTGAATCCTATCAAGTTTTTTTTCTGTTCTTTTCTTTCTTCACTTTTCTTTTTCATTTCTTCTTTTTATTTTTGCGACGGCCACACGTGTGTGTCTAAATGTTGTCGCCAAGAGGTGAACTTTAATGGTTTCCTAAACTCGTCTATTGAGCTAGAGGCACACGCTGCGACCTATGTGGCATTAAAGAAGAAAAGTGTGACGTCACAGTGACAAATCGATGGAAAGAAGGATGACCCCACAAGATGCTTTGGCCGCGATCTTTAAGTCGACTCGAGATCGTTGATGTTACCAAGGTCTGATTCAGCATGAAAAATGCGCCAAAGATGCTATAAAAAAAATTGCATAACTTGCAGCATATATTATAGCTATAGCGGCTAGCAACCGTTTCCATGGTAACAATTTCTTTATCAACAACAACAATCGTAGAACCCCTGGATTGCTTGGCGTGTTGCTGACTGGAATAAATAAAATGCCAAAACATCGACCAGAATCTAATTATCGCAAGGTCGCTAACCAATTTTCGCTTTTCTAAATTAAGGGTTTTTTAAACTGGGTTCAAATCAAATTTAACAACCATGTAAACAAAGCATCGAATACTTAAACTCAAACTTTTGCTTCATTGCCAATATTAATTTAGAAATGATGTATATACAAAGTGTGCGCTTCCAAGGCAATTAACCTTGTTTGACTTCATGCGTGTACTTATAGCGAATTTCGAAATTATGAGGTTTTACGCAATCAGCTTTTAATCAGCTTTTTCCTAAAAACTACCTTAAGCTCCTAGAATTAGCGTATTCAGCCGATTAAAACTTTCTCTTAAATCCCATAATTATATACCGGTAATGTAATGGCACAAGTTTATTTCCACTAATTCTTTATTTATTTCCTTTTAAAAACTTTTACAATTCACTGCACATGTAATTTCCCATCAAATAATTCACTATAAAAGAAAAATAAAAAATTAAAACCTAAGAAACATTAATTAAACTGATATTTTTTTTTCTTTTTCATTTCCTGTTGTTGTTGGCAACACCTGTCTGCGCCGATACAGGTTCTTTTCATCATTCAAGTGGAAAAAGCCCCTTCTTCGTCTCCGGCAGTGTGCTTAGGCTTAGCATGTAGTCTGCGTTTCTTTTGGTTAGCTATGTTTGCTTGGGTTGGAGTTTTAGCTCATCATCTTCTGCATATTTTAACCGGAGACAAATACTCGACGAGAGCCGTCGTCACCATATCCACACCCATTGCCGCATTTCCATCTTCATTAGCAGCCGCATCTTATCCAGCACCCGAAAAGCGCAACTGCTCACCTCTCACCAATCACGTCTTAACATACAGCGCAACAGCGTGGGGAATTCCATTATTCCTCTCGTTGGCAGCCGCATTGCTATATCAACAAGGAGGATTTCACGTACAGATCATTTCTCGCAAAAGTTTTCGTAACTGCTGGCTCCTGAGTGCCCCTCCTTTACGCTGGACATTCGACATCCCCGTGGCCCTGCTGACGACGTTTAATATTTACGCATACGTGAAAACGGCCGTTGCCATTCGTTATGTTGCGAGTATGCAGATGGAACGGAAAATACAGAAACGCATGCGCCGTCGCCGTTTTCGCCAGCTGTTCTTATTGGTCAAGCTGCATGCGCTTCTGGGTATTATTTGGGCTCTCGAAATGATCTCAGATTTTGCCGGAAGCCAGGCATTGTGGTCAGTTTTCGTGGTGGTGTTCTCTTTGCAAGGTGGATTTATCGCCTTAGTGTATTCGTGTAGCGTCAAAGTAATGAAATTCTACGCAGAAGGAGTTCTTTCAGATTGGAAACATCATTCCAAACATTCCACAACATTTAAGAAAAGTCTTGTCAGCTCCTCTATGTCTCTTTCAAGCAGCATGGAACTGCTTACGTCAGAACCGACACCTCAACCTCTTTGAACGGATTAGAATTGGCCAAATCAAATTGAATTGAATCAAGAAATAAATAAAAAAAAATGTTAGAAAGAAAAATAAAAAAACGATAAGAAAGAAGAAAGGAAAACAACCGGCAGTGCATTTGACTTTTTCTTTTCAATTTGTCTTTATGCTTTTTAGGTTTTCCAAATAAATGTCAAATGCTTTTCACTTGAAGTTTTTCCCCGAGTTTCAACATTAGAAATTCATGTGCTTTTTTGGGGGAAAACTTTAACCAAAAACCAAAATGCAAATTAAATTTGACCTAAAATTAAATTAAATTATTTTTGTTCTTGTGTTCGCCCAATAACTCCATTGTCAAAAAAACACATTGTACATTAAACCCCTTTTTTAGCTGTAAGTGCCTGCATATTGCCGATTGCTCATTCAAGTCTTGTCTACTCCACCCGCCGTTTTTGAAAACAAATAATTCAAGTACCGATAATACGCGTAAATTTGGCTTTTCGCAAAACCAAATTATATTTGATTTAGTACTAAATTTTGCGTTTTGGTTTTTATAGTTCTGGTTTTGCCTTCCCAAAAAAACTGTTAACATGAGACGTGAGTCTCAACTGGAAATAGTTTGCATTAATCAGAAATTATAACTGTTACAGTAATTTAAAAAAATATATATTTAAGAAAACTATAAATATACCTATAATTTTTATCATCTCAAACTTGAATAGAGCTACTGTATTTTATATAAAAAGAAAAGCCGTTTATTAGTATATTGTTCTGTTTAGTATTTGTTGTGAAATCGTTGTATATACAATTTGTATACGTTATACACTGATATATACATATATACTTATACACTTTATAAAAACTTGGTCCACTGCCCACCAGTGTAAACGTTTTTCTCTTTATTGAAAAATTGATAATTATATTAATTTAAAGATAAAAAATAAATTAATTATACATACATTCATTCATACATACATACATAAATATATGAACATTTATATGTGATTGCAATCAAATAAAAATAACGGAAAAAAAATCTGTTTTAAAAAGATAGAAAGTTTGAATAATTTCACTGCAAATCCCTTCATTAACGCGATTTAATTTGTGAAAACTGTAAGTTTAATACTGTCTCTGTAAGCTGCTTAAATATCAACGTCAACATGCACCTCATATATCTACGGATCTGTCGTCCGGTTGTCATGGCAACGCAGATGCAAAACAGGATGCTGCTTTAAGCACCATCGTCATAACACCACAAGCCAACATGGCAAATGGCAACATGTGACTACTTTTGCATTCGTAAGTACCCCAACTGCAGTCATAAAAAGAATTTGTCTTTTTCCAAATTCTTCACTAGCAACGATACAAGACTTTCAACAAGTGGGTGGTTACAGCAAAAAAATGAAACAACTTTAAAAAATGATAAAATGTATAAAGACACCCATAAATTAACATTCTTTACTGTTTTTATTTAGCCTAATTAGTTCCAAAAAATCATTTGACTCGCGCAATTTGGTAATTAATTAAAATAACGAATTAAAATATAAATTTTTAAAGTCTGTCACGAGATCATAATTTACCACGCTAAAGATTTATGTGGAAAAATAGACAATCAAAAAGTAATTTTTCACTTGTAATAAATGATGTACCGCTGGTAGTCAGAAACAAAAGATAAATATAAAAAAAATATCATTAATTTTTTTTTCTCGTGTTTATTCTTTTCACTGGAAAAAGCAAAACCGATATTAATATATATCTCAAATCGATTTGCTTTTGATGGGAGCTTGTGTGCGTGGCCTACATTTGCTCATGAGGAAAATCGAACATTTTAAAGGGGAAAAGAATATGTAACGTTACAGCCATTGTTTACAAATACTTTTCTGTTTATTTTTACTGCTACTTGTACCTATAACATATATTTATTATGTTGAAAAATATATTTTATATATATTTTTATTACGTTATATATGAACGTTTATATACTGTAATTGGAAATTTCTCGTTTACCTGAATTTCTTTTTTTTCTTTATTCAAGTAACTAAACCGCCAAAAAACAGGGCTTTTAACTGATGTAAAATTAAATTGTAATTTAATTGATGTACTGCTCGTCACGTCACGGAGTTGAGATTTGGACATATACTTAAATGTAGAAAAAAGACGTAGCCCGTCATCGTCTTTCACTTATTTTTATTTCCGCTTCGCTTAACTTCGAGCTCCGTTGAATAGGGAAAAGAAGAGCGAAGCGAGGAAGAAAAGTTTATTGGAAATCTGATAATTTTGCCTTTCCTCTGTGTGCTCAGGCAAATGCTAAAAGGTAGACGTTAAATTATTTCTATCATAACCGTTCTCATCAATAGTAATGTAATTTATGTAGTAAATAAAAGACAATTCAGATCCAAATTGATTGTTTACATTATTAAGTCTGTGCACTATAAAAATAAAAATAATGTAGTCGTGTATTAAACAACTCATAAAACAAAAACAAACATGCCATAAATTCTTTAAGTCTACAAATTGGTCAGTCAAAAACATTGCGTACACACATTTCATTCCATCGCATAAACCAGAGAAGCCGCTCAGGCAGCGCTTTCTAAAAAAAATTAGCTGTAAATTTAATTAGATCAGACCATTCAAACTCAATCGATTAAAAAAAATCTAAATGTTGTTTCTATGGTAACAAAAAACTAAGATAATTGTTATTGTGTTAAGGCTAAAAAATAATAAATAGTTCTGCATTGAATTAAATAAATAATTTTTCATTTCGTTCATATAATGTTTGCATATTGCATATTAAGATTTTAATTAAAAATGAAAGTTATTTTTGTTTCCTTACACAAAGCATTTTTAAGAAAACCACCGAAATATTTCTTAATTAGCTAATTATTGCTGAGGTATAGGTATTTATTATTGACAATTTGTAATTCGGAAAATTACCGCAATTACAGGAAATTAAGTATAATTAGAGAAAAGATGATCGATCAACAAGTAACATGAACTAGATAAAAATCAATTGCGTTGAAACTACGTCAACATCCATTGCCAAAGCAGTGCTTTTGTCCTCAGAGATTTAAATACCCTTTTGTGACCCTTAACAAATCGTTGTTCTACAGCCTATATAAAGGTAATGTTTTAAAAAATAAAATTAAAAAAAAACTTAATTGGAGCTACAGTAAACTTAAAACATAAATGTAACCTTTGAATTCTCTTGGGAAATGTTGATTGTGATCAATAAGATGCAGGTGCTTGGCGTTTCTGATTTTATCATCCATCATCTCTGTTGTCAGCGAATGCCACATGTTGCCATGGGTACTAGTCGATGATGCTAAGGGTTCTAAGTACTTTTACACAAAAAACTAGAACAATATATGGTAAGTCACGCGCTGACTTTCTCCATATCTCTTTTTTAGATATTTTTTTTGTAAAGTTATTTACTTTTTTATTTAATAAATTTCTGTATTTTTTCAGAAATTGTTTACAGTTTCGGAAATTGCTGAATATTTAATTGTATGTAAGTTTCGAAAACTAACAGACGACAGCTACAGTATATTTTAAAGTACCAAACTTGATTCGATTTGCGCTAGATGCTGCAACACGGCACAGGATTACGAGAAGAGATTTAAACAGTCGCATTGATCTAAACGTGGTTGCACATTCGAAAGACCGAATCAGGCTTAGTTGAAACCTGTAGGTTAACTCTTGAGGTTAACTCTTCATTTAAACAGAGCTTTAATGTCTATAGCATGCAAAAAGTAAGTATTGTTTGCACTTTGCACGTGAATTCGCCTAAGTTGAAGTGTTCTCAAGCTTAAACGTCAATAACTACAGCAAATATATTGATTGTAAACAAAATACATTATAAAATAAATATTTAAAGAAACCAACAAACATTAACACGTAGTGACTATAGTGAGTAACAACTTTTTATTTTTAGATGAATTTAAATAAATTATTATTAATTAAAATCATTAAGTATACACATCACAAATAATCTAATTATAAAATTAAATTGTATATAAATCCAAAAGTATATTTGAATATTGATCGACTTCAATGCGACATTTCTTCAATCGACATGTAACATATGTAACTTTATATGACATTTTAAATTTCCTAATTTAATTACGGTTGTGTTTGTTATTTCAAAACTTAGTAATGCACCTTAATCAAAACTATAAAGATATCATTTCTACAGAAACCTTATATGTTGCAATTCCCATAACTTGTCTTTCAAGACATTACATTACTCTCTCTTCATTTACTATTCTCAATAAACCAAATTATATTTTTATTACTGATAGTTTTTTCAATATTTTAACTGTCTATGTCTGCATGGTACCTATAGATGGTTGAAAGGCTGTTCCAGGCAACCAACATAAACCCTTCTCGTGACACGACTCTACTTTACTTGCCTTCATCGACCTAAATTCTTGCGTCGTTTTCTATCCAACAGGTGCGAAAGATACAGAGCTGGACAAGGTCACTTGAAAAGTAATTTCACTACACTCTCACACCTGTCATCTTTGTAATGCTTTTTTTCATTAAACTAAAAAAATTATTTTCTTAAAAAAAAATTATCTATACATAAAAAAATTGAATTTTATTTTGCTGTTATTGCATAAAGTAAGTCAAGGACAAAATTGATGAAAAAATCGAATTTCAAAGAGTGAGTGCGGAAAAGAAAAAAAATCATTGATTTGTAAAGCCCATCTCTGTAGGCCATTAAATGAGTTCTCATTAATATTGCGCGCAATAATCTTATTGCTTCATTTTTTATTAATCTCAGTACCGTAGTCTACCTATTTGTCTGATGCGGTTTGCCAATTACTTACTGTTGAAGCATTAGCAGTGGAAAGAGATAATTTACCTGGGTTTTGTAATGTAATTTTGTTGTATTTTAATGCTAAAAGAGGACACCACATATCAAACCATAACATTTAGAAAAATGTAGGTGGTATTTTGCCCACTAGATGTCAGTATCAACTAAAATAAAAAAATATAAAATATCTCGACAATAAAAAAATAATAGAATAAACAAACTGTTTTATGGACTAAAAGATTTAAACTTCAATGCAAAATTAGTTTAAATTTTTTATTTAACTATTCATCTTTAATCTTTTCCGGTAAAGAAAAAGGCAAAGTTGATTTCAAGCTTAATTTGAGTTCTCTTCATGGCGAATTACGCCGACAAACTTCCATCTGCGTTGCTTTACCGTCCATTGCATCTACTGGAGTGAAAAATTCAATAATGACACTTATTCAATGTCGCATGCATACTGCCAACTGCTATCGCATTTTAAAAACATTCCATGTTTGTTTGGCTTCTTTTGTAAAGGGTTTAAAAATCTAGTAAGTTAAACAGCAGTAAATTTAGATTACTGCTTTTCAGAAAATGTGCTAATAGATTTGTTATCCCCGATATCAAATAAACAAACTTTAAAAACTTTGATTTAAAGTTTTAAATAAATATTTAGTATTTTAAAAAAAATCGCAAACAGCCATGTTATTGAAAGAGCGTTCAATTTTCTTACAAAAATAAAATAAAAAATGTGCTTAAAGGGTTTATGACATCAAAAAATATTATGACTGAATAATAATGTTTGCCACTTCTTAAAACGGCTGAAGTGATTTTTATTTATTTTTTAAAGTTATTAGAACATCTTTAAAAAAATCATTTTGTACTCATTTGAGCTTGGTGAGAGACATTGTTGGCCGCTGCTGGCAGGGCGCTGTTTCTGACTGATAACAATCGCGCAATTTCTCGATTTGATCTCGCTTATTTTTCCTAAAATCTGTGAAAAATTATTTAAGAGTTTTAAACGATGCGTGAACCAATGGACTAATAAAAACTGTGATGTCGTAAACCCTTTAAGAATTATTTAAAAAAAATCAAATTATTATTTTAAAATTGTTGGGAATTGTTATTGTTGGCGAGGTTATTGTCGCCTAGGTTTTTGTCGGCGAGGTTTAGCGGGCGAGGTTATGACCTAGAACCGTCGTACATGTAGTAGCGAAAGTAATACCTAATAAAAAATGATAATTTAGAAAAATAAATATTGTTTCTAAAAATTTCTAAAAACCGTATTGAACAAAAAGTTTACGAAGTTATTAGATTACAAAAATACTATACATGGTATCAAGTCAAAACCTCGCCGGTTTTAAAACCTCGCCGACAAAAACCTCGCCAACTTGAAACCTCGCTTGACAAAAACATCGCCTGACTTAAACCTAGACAAAAACGTTCAGACCAAATACTGTAGTATACACATAAGATTAAAATTTATTTTTTATTTTCTTAAAAGAATAAAAAAAATGAAAAACTAGTAGAAACCGCTTTGCACTTGGGCATTGATAGATGGCACCTTTTACACATGCAGTTCTCATTTCATCCGCTCAATACCTGAGTGAAGAAGACTGATGGACCGATGCTTGTGCCAGTCCAACCACGTCTCTTCCATTTTTTAAAGACAAGTAGACAAAAGCTCACAAGAATTCAACAACCTCAGCGTCGATTTACTCACCGGAGTGTCTACTTTCACCCGCCACATCCTTTCTCTTTTATTACGGCAAAAGGTATTAAGCCTTTTATTCTATTTTACACGTAGCGTTTACAATATACTGTATTAAGAGCTGTCAATTTGATAGTAACTTATAATTTTAATTTCAGTACGGTAATAAATAATTGGGCTACTTTAAAATCATAATAATTGGACTACTGCATAATTGGTTCAATCAAAATAAATGAAAGAGTTCTTGCATAAAATTTATGTCATATTAAAATCTTCACTTACGATGACATTTTCTTGAAATAATCGGTTTTAGGGAAAAAAATGATGACTCGATCAACGTTATTTTTAATGTCAGCTTTTTTTCTTCCCTTGTGAGCCATTAAATGAGACGACCGTTTCTCTTCTATTGCTGCCACTTTGAATAAACTCGCTTACAAGAAATGAACGTTGGAGACGCAACGCAAGGAGAATTTACTCAAGACGGAACCGATAATTGAGCTATAGAATAGTGAAGCCGAAGAATTTAGTTTCGAAGGTAGCAGGTAACTCAACAGAGATGCAGAAAATATCTTAAATTTCTCAATTGATTTATTGAAAAAACAACGAGATGAAAAGACAAAACGAATTTGCTGAAATGTAGACGGTGCAACGTTATCATAATACTTTTTTAATTTTTTTCTTCCGGATAATTAAGTTATTTACATTTTTGTCGTTTAATTAGCATGTACTGCATTGCTTTGATGTACACTAATTTTTAAACAACAAACGTGTATATTTTTTATATTCGATGTTTTCTTTTTTAAATTTTCGATAAATACAGTATACTTTTATTATATTTCAGTACATTATTTTAATAGGCAAGAAAATATAATTCATCTTTAATTCGCTATAAGCACATGACAAGGGTACTTTCGAAAATCCCTCGCGTTTCTCGTGTTTCCGAAAGTGTTTCGTACGTGCTTCGACTTTGACAGTTGAACAGGAAAACTACACCGGTGCAAGATTATGAGTATGGACTACTGCGCACCACTATGCGCATAGTGTCACCATTTTTGATTCAACATGGCACCTGGTCGCAAGAGGAATTATACGGTAATATACCTTGATCATTATTTCTTTATTGAACGTTAGTTAAATAGCTACAATAGCTTATACTCGGTTTAGATCTCGTAAAAGTGTAAAACTAGAGAGAGAGAGAGAAAACGCATTAGAAGCTTTAATAACCAAGAGCAAATTAACTTTTGTCTTTTGTAAAGTCGTATTGTCGTATTGTCGTATTGTCGTATTGTCGTATTGTCGTATTGTAAAGGTTTATTTACCCTGACCTTACCAAACACATCAACCATGCATCAACAATAAACAAGAAACGGCATCAACAGCATATCACGCAATATTTGATACATTTTATTTTCAAATTGCTTGTGCAATAAATCATACATACTGGCATACAGTATATAGACTTATACATTATACAGATAATGAATAAAACGTGCTTAATTGAAGAACTCCATCTATGTAATTGACATTTTATTTGACATATAGGTGCTGTCAAGCCGTTTGATTAATGCGATATTGAATCTGCATGGAATACCGTACCGTATTGCGGTCAGAAAGTTTGCATTTCCAGGTTTCAGCGCTTATTAAGTGCACAATTTTTAATTTTCAATATTACTTCATAAAAATTATACAATGCATGTTTTTTAAATTTACAGTGCTGTCATCAATCTTCACCGATTGGTATATTGCAAGCAAATTATAAATTACTCTTGTTTTGCTTCATTAGACATTGAAAGGATTGTGGAAAAACCTGTTTAGTCACTGGAAAAAAGAAAACTTGCAGAGTCATCAAGAAAGATTAATCGGGCATCATATTGTGGGATTGACGCAGACAACAACAGAGTTCTAAGCACGTTTTCTATGCCTGGTCTCAAAAGCACAAGAATTCACCCAAAAACTAAGTAAAAAGTATCCACACATCAAACTCATATTTTGTTCTTCGTTTTTTTACTATTATTTTTTTTTGTGGATGTGTTGTTTTTGGAATAGAAGTGTTTTTACGTTGCAGAAAACTTATTAGCGAGTCCTAAGAATCATTCAATTCAATCATTCTTTGTTGTTTAGGTAAAAAAGTGAAGAAAAAAAGAATCTAATTTCTTCTAACTGTTCCTTTGGGTCTGTTTTCCAATTGCTCAGCAACTGATAATCGACTTGCATTGAAAGATTGCAAGAAAAGTGCATGTCACCAATTTCACAGCACGTCTTATGCGTCGGTCTTTTTATGGTTCCCTGAGGAGTGTGGTAGTAGCCAGTGCACTCCCCACTTGTGTACTTGGAAAACATACACATTCTTTTTAAGGCAGTTATATTTTAGTGGTACTATAGTTTAATGCACATACCGAGATAAGTCCCGTAGCAGCAGGACAGTACTTTGTAACCATAGCAACTATTTAGATTGGCTGGTCAATGTTAAGGTAGATGGCTAACTGCCAAAAGCTGGCAAATTCGTGGGGCTTTCTTGTAAAAATTCACCAGCTGCAACTGTAAATAATCAGCTCTAAGCATCTGTTTCGCCATTCACAATAAAGGGAATCTAGAAATGAAATTTTAAGGTCTTGCGAAAATCAAAATTTCTAATTTAATTATGATTTCTTTAATTCTTATTTAATTGATTTACAAAAAAAAATATATTTTTTTGAGTTTGCAATGTTCAAATAAAATTGATTGTAATAGAAACTGCTCGACTCTATACAAAACATTAATAATAAATGGGGTTATAGTTGATTATAATCTGAGCATCAGCAACACAGCAGTTATCAGTTTACGTTGAAAATCAATAACATCCACCTAGAATCCGCTCAACCAAAACCACACGATAATGGTGGCAAACTTTTCTCCACAAAGTCAGATACCAGACTCTGAATAGCTAAACACTAACCTTTACTGAATTGCTCAAAAACATATAAAAATATACAGCAAGTCAGCAATGCAATTTCCCATTGGTATTTTTCAATATGCGCCAGGTCAGACCAAATGACAATAACTATGTTGCGCTCTGTTGAATTATTGGAAAAAATGATCGTCAAAAATCCCAATTTTACTTTTATCAATCAAATTCTGATTGATATCTGTTTGGTATCTGGATTCATATCATATCTCGAACATAATTTTTTTTTAGTGATAATACAACACGACTGATGACCCTTCATCTCCAAAGGCAAAGGCAGCCGTATTGCAGAAGAAAAAATTCCTTTTATATCGATTGGCTTAAAGGAACAGTCAGTCCATAGAACAGTCAATCACGCAGAAGACAAAAAAACTGAAACACATACCACGACGCGAATTAATAAAAAAAATTTTAAAAAATGACAATGCCCAAATGACATGTAATTACTGCTAATGTCACAATGTCACGAGTGCTATGCGGATTATTGATGATTTAGAGTGGTCACACAACTTTTTTCCTCTCAACAGACCTACCTCGAATCATCAAAGCGAAATAGACAAAAAGTGCACGGATACAATATTAAAAACGTTAATGTCTAAAAATAAAAAACAAGAGACAAATTAATGTTTATGTCTAAAAATAAAAAACAATTTTTATTTATTTTTGCTTACCAGGTGGCCCTTGATCAACCCCGCTAGTATAAAACAAGGATATATCATATATTACATGATGCAGTACTTTTCAAAGTGCGTTGAGTTCGATAAGACAAGGGCCAACTAAGTGCTGTTTCAAATTGGATCGGACACGAAGCAATTGAGTCAACGAAGAGCATTACTAAGCAGGAAAAAAAAGTAGAAAGTGGAAAAAAATCCATCCCACAGTCCTTTCTTTTCCAATTTATCGATCGTAGTAAGCTTCAGGACATGAAGAGTTACGAACTCTTCAGATGCAATGTGCCTTTTGGCCCAAAGCCTAAAAGCTCCCTTTTCAATCTTGCAACCGCTTGCAACGGAGGCTTTAGGTTATGACCCGTATCGAACGTCCACCGGCAAAACCTCTCGAAAAACAATCAACTGGCAAGGACTGACCGAGTATTGCTCATATAGAGCAACTTGAGCTTGAACTCATCGGCCGGAATTGCTGATTGCTGCCTGATGATGACTACTCAGCGTTAATTTATCGACGTAATACTCTTTATCCGTTCGCATAACTAAGAGGACTGGGGTTATGGCCCCGAGAATGAAATATGACTTCATTTGAAATGAAGTAACTTTTTTTTCTTTTTTTTTGGTATTGATTTTTATCAAAAGAATTTTTGGATTTTTTTTCTTCAATTTTATGATTTTTATTTATCTTTGAATAAACATAGCTGCTGGGTAAATATGGTGAGTGGGTACTTGTTGACTAACTTTGTTATACTTTAATGCAAAATATTTGTTTAATGTTATATAGAGAAATAGAAACAAATATTCAACAGGCATCGATAAAAAAAAGTCAAATTTTTCAATCTTTTTCAACATTAACTATAGTATTCAAGCTTGAAGTTTAGCATACAAACTTACTCGTGCTTCTTTCTTTACAAAAGTTTTTAAAATTTTCCTCGAAGTAAATTTAATAAACAAATAATTAGAAATTTAATAATATATGTAGTAATTACTTTATCATTAGCGTTGCCACGAAAGTTTGTAAATTTACTGACATAATTTAATATACTTTTGCTTAAAACATGTTTTTCATTAAAAATTTAAAAAAATGTTTATGCAAATGCTGGAATTCAATTAAAATAATTCATTACGATTTTTGTTTTCAACTTACAGGTTGAAGTTGATGTGCAGTTGGAATATAAAATGCAAAAATTCACCGTTTATACAGCGCAAAAAAAAAAAAAAATCATTTTTTCCAATCACGCATTTCTTTTTTTTTGATTGAATGGAAAAAGAATCGCGTAGTCAAATGCCTCTGCACTGCACTGATTTTTCAAAAATTCCAACTGCATACCAAATGAATATAGATATCCCCCACCCACTCATTTCTTACTCCGAAATACTTCCTCGTGCTCATTGATTCTTCTCACGCAGCACACAACCAGCCATTGAAAGTCTAAAACCATTACACGACCCCCAGCTTCAGATGGCACAACATACAGCGTTTGCGATGATGAGTTCTGCAGCTGACATCGTTCATTCAATGCCCGGCATCTTCTCTTATAAGCTTCTCTAGTTTGAAAATTTCTCGTTAAAAGTATGAGAACTGCGAAGAAAAATGACTCGGAACTTCTCAACTCATTCATTCAAAAACAACCCATGAAACTTTAAATCGATGCGCATTTATATATTGAATTTTCTACTCGAGCCGCATTTATTTTCGCATCATATCATGAGCCAATCACTGTTGGCACGGAATAGAATTTACACATATACATGGCATATATACATATATATACCTCGGGGAATTTCTAAGGATAAAGTTTAGCAAATGCATTTTATTTCTCCGCCTGGGAAGCCCAGGATCTTCGATCAAACATTTTTTTCTCCATTTCGCCACCTGCAGGCTATAGACAAGAGGACCTACTTAAAGAAAAAAATATTACGTCCATTTAGATTAAGCGAAATAATCTTAAGTCGGTTTCACACAAGCGGCAGCGTGGTAGCCAGTGGGCTTTAAGGGCTTACAGCATCAAAAATATTATGACTGAATAATGTTTGCCATTTCTTAAAATGGCTAAAATGATTTTTATTTATTCTTTAAAGTTATCAGAACACTTTTTAAAAAAATCATTTTGAGCTTGGTGAGGGCGCTGTTTCTGACGTCACAGCTAGTATTCCCCATGTTAAATGAACGGGGTACACAACTGGTAATAATCACGCAAATTCTCGATTTGGTCTCGCTTTTATCTCTCACTTTTTCATATTGTTGTCTGCTCGTTTTCACTGGGTTTAAATCCTTTAATATTTTTCAAATAACCTCTGAAAAATTATTTAAGGGTTTTAAACGATGGTTGATCCAATGGACCAATAAAAACTGTGATGTCGTAAACCCTTTAAGTTTGTTTCACGTTGAGTAATCATGCATGGCGCTGTCAAGGAAGTTTGAGACATGTAATTGAGCAAAAGTGAATTTTTGATGGAAGGTGGTTTCATCGGGACTCCTGATCGGGAGTACACTTTAACATTTAATATGGTTTTTGACACACTTGAGATTACCTATTAACGGTGCATTTAAGTTATAATTATTTGCTGTCAACATACATATTCACCTTTATATTGGCGGTGGTCATTCTCATTTTGCGTTTGGGCGCTTGATGGTAATTCGTAAGGAATATTCGGAGCCTTTGTTGACTCCTTTGTTGACTGCATTGTTGACTAAAGTTAGATAAGGTCAACAAGAAAAAGCATTTCCATTGTAATTAAGCGTGCTTTAAACATGTTTTAGTTAACTAGGCAACGTGTTTACATTCAGTTGCCATGTCATAAATTATTAACATTATATTTCAATATGTAAGACACATGTTTTCAGTTTATTGGATTAATGAAATGTCATTCCATTTAATTTCACTCAATGCTCTCAAGAGTGTAATTGTGTCTGCTCAGGCTTTGCTCATCGCCTCTGTTAACTGCGGACATTATGAGATGTTTATTGTTGAGAATTCCTATAGGAATAGTATGAAGACACGTAATGTTTAAAACATTTTAAAAATTGCAACTATTGAAATTAATTTCTTGATTTATTACACTACACTATGATCAATTACAATTGAAATATGGAAATAAATGGTTTTTGATTTTCTAACTTGTTCAATCAATACAAATTGATTATTGAACAATATTTAAAAACTTAATAAAATAAATTTGATTTGTACGTTACGATAGAATTTTTTTTTATGTTGAAAACAATCAATAGTGATACCATTAAGAAAATATGAAACCTAAGCTTGACAATGGGCTCCGAGTAATCTTAATCTCCTTTGTTAAAAATAGAACATAAAAGCAATTTGAAATTTACAAACTTCTGAAGCGCTTTTATCCAATATCACAACTTTTTACTTTCTTTTAATATCCGTCGTCGTGAGATAAGACTATGAAATTTCAATTTTAATTCTTTGCAGTATTGTATTTATACACTGAGTAAATATGAGTTGACTGGAAACTAAACATTTGAAAAGTTTGTACGCAATTATAGTAACAGTAACTAGACGTGACAAACGAACACAACTGCAGTTGTGCATTACGCTGCACTGCACTGCACAAATCTGTAATAACGTAAGTAACTGGTGGTTATACTGTAGATGCGTGACTGCTTTGTGTGCGCACAAGTTGATTCATCTTCATCTTCACACAGCATCCGGAGGCGTTTCCCACGTCAACAGCTGAAGACTGGTCGAGCACGATAAATCGCCCGCTGTCCCGTAACAAGAGACTTGAGTATCAGTGCGAGGACGGAATGTGGAACTATAGATTTTAAGCATCCGCCCATTACACGTGTAAGCCACCGCCACGAGCAACCCTTGAACGCTGAATAACAACTGGAAAACCATCCAAACCGTTTGAATTCCGGTCATGCGGGCACCCAGTCCACATAACCACACTGCGGCCGATAACGCATAAATCTTTACGTAAAGCGATAACTGCACGTAGCGACGGTTTCGCCATTTGCGACTCCGTTTCCTGTCGATCAACATATCTGATACGCATTTGATGGTTATAGCTGCACGAGTGGCAAAAAATGCCATCACGACTGTGATGAATGCCAATGGTAAGGCGAAGGCATACGTAAGAATTTCAGTCCTGGATATCCAGCAATTATCGGGCGGCATCGAGAAGTCCTGTAACGCCACTGCAAGACACGTGCATGCACATGGGAAACCCCAAGCGATTATTGAGTAACGGCAAAAAGTACACATGCGTGCAGATGTGTTATCGCGTACACAGAGATTACTGTCCTTTGACATTACGTACACATCGTGTGTCATAGCCGTCAGCCAAGTGAAGACGGATAAACCAAGGCCATGCAGCGAGAAGACCAGTCCCAAGCACAAGTGATTGTCACGTAATTTTTGTACGCCTACAACAAAGAGCAACTGAAGCAAAAAGAGAGCTGCCAATAGATTCATCAAAGTGGTGCCGGCCAAGGAACGTACGTCCGAGAAAAGGCTGTAAGTGATAAAAGCGAAAATAAGTCCTACTAACGATAAACTGTTGGCGACCACAGTGACAAGAGAGAAAACTTCTTCCTCCACCACATTGCTATTAGCCACAGTTAATCCGGCGTTTGTGGTGGCGTTGACAAAGGAAAATGTGATTGTGGACGACTCCCTATCGCCTGACGCCATGGAAACTGTGAATAAAGAAGAAAATAAAGATATAATGAGATAAAACGCACATTAACTAGCCTGCCTTCTTAAAGGTCAAGGGATATTATCATATGCATTCACTACACTTTGTTTTCAGCAACTTAAAACATACTCAGCACGTTTTATTAGAATTTCTATGATCCCGTGGAGCGTGGGTGTGTATAGAGGCCAGGAAGAAACGACTGCTTTCTTTTCAATTACAGATTTACGTTCTTGCATTTGATGTTGCACGAATGATTAAAGAGAATCTTTGGACTTTTAAAACGATTTCAATAGTAATAATAATAATTCATATTGAGCATACTGATGATTGAAAAATTGGAGTAAGATGAAATTACACGTCTAAAATTCATATACAATTAATTATGCAAACAGTAGAATGAAGAGTTATTACACCAGGAATTGCTAGTGGAAACATCGGAAATTTAATACATACACGTTTACATCAAAATAAATTTCAGCAGCCACACACACGTACACACATTTAAAATTCAAGCGCTTTGCGGCAAATTTTCCATTTGCACAATTTTCCTCTGGAGAGGTAATAAATGAAGTGAAAGGAAAATGTTAAAGAAAATTCAACTTTTTATTTCCTTATACAATATGCTTTCCTACAAATAATAGTCTTATATAATTTTGAAACATACTGTACATGCAGAGATTTGAAATGCATAATATTAGAAGAAGACACAGCAATAAATCATTCTTGTTGGGATTCAGTTTTGCAATTACATTTATCATATTAACTTGATCTTGGATGACTATCTGGTGAGTGCAGACTGCAGTTGCAGTTAGAGTAAGCTTAGTATTCCAAATTCAGCTGCAACACTGATCTCTCAACTTTTAAATTTAAAAAATTGTTTATTGCTTAGATTGTCAATTGAGAATGACATGGAATCCTAGGCTCATACCATGTGCTATTGAATCACGCTATGTGCGTTAGAGTTATTCAGTTTTCTATTACAAGTCGGGATGGGCTGAAATGATTGACATATTAAAATAAATTGAAACAGGTTAAAGGAGATTTTTCATTCCTAAATTTTAATTAATTAATGCTCTACTACTCTACAAGTATTGTAATTTGATTAGAATAAATTCCAGCGAAAAGTTTCTTAATGAGCTTTTCGTAAATGTTCTCAGGAGGTTTTAGGAACACATCAACCGACATCCATCATCTTCATGTTATACTTTAAAAAATCATTCATTAATGATAAATTTATACGGAAGAAATATATATGGGAAATTGAATGACTAGATAATATTTTTTTAACTGAATAAATACCTACAGTCTGCGCCTATAGCCTTGATTCTAAACTCAAACCGTCCATCCATCTTAAACAAACAATAAATATAATTACAGAGGAGACGGTACCTCTAATTGGTTAAGTAAACTTGGCAAGAGGTCTTGCCCTTGTCTCTTCTGGAAACTATTGGGTTAACGATTGGGACGAATGTTATTAAATAGTAGAGCTGTTTGTGAAAGTTTTTATAATTTCTTTTGAACTGAGCAACGAGAACTTTTTTAAAAATATTTTTAGGCCGAGGATATTCCCGCAAAATGAATTTTGTGAAATTTGTGAATTTTTTAATTTTCTGGGAATAGACGGTGTGATATTTTTATTTACGCCTACTTTAGCACCTTGTAAACGTGACAACTACAGCATTTTATGAGTAGTAAACAGTTTGTTTTTGTTCAGGTCTCCATGTTTTTCGTCTGTTGTGAAACTATGATATTGATCTGACAAGTGAGTATGATGAAATGTGTTTATTTCATAGGAATGACTAGTCAAATTCACATAGCAAAAAGTGTAAAAATACACTTAAATAGGTGTAAAGTGTTTGTCCGTGGGGGACTCTCTTATAGGTGTAAATTAGGGAGTTATAGTTACACCATAAAAAAAGATGTGTCTGTTTGCATCTCTAGGGTTTAATGAAACACCTTAGCAAAAGGAATAGCACATACTCCTAGGTGTTTCGAAAAGGTGTAGCTTAGGATGGCAAGGTGTTGAGCAAAGGAATCAATATTACACCCTTTTAATAACAAATGATGTATTAGAACTAAAGAGTGCAATTTATCTATTTGCACTCTTTTTATTTAAAGATGTACAGTATTATCCCACGAAACAAGAAAATATCTAAACAACATTCAAAAAATATTTTTAAAACATTGGGAATGTTAAAAAACATTTACAATTAATGTTGATTCAATGAAATAATGTCATTTTTTATCAACATTTTTTAAATATTTAAACACAACATTGGCACAACATTTAAATGCAACATTGACACAACATTTAAATGCAACATTGACACAACATTTAAATGCAACAATGACACAACATTTAAATGCAACAATGACACAACATTTAAATGCAACATTGACAACATTTAAATGTAATATTGACACAACATTTAAGCAACATTGACACAACATTTAAGCAACATTGACACAACATTTAAGCAACATTGACACAACATTTAAGCAACATTGACACAACATTTAAGCAACATTGACACAACATTTAAGCAACATTGACACAACATTTAAGCAACATTGACACAACATTTAAGCAACATTGACACAACATTTAAGCAACATTGACACAACATTTAAGCAACATTGACACAACATTTAAGCAACATTGACACAACATTTAAGCAACATTGACACAACATTTAAATGTAATATTGACACAACATTTAAATGCAATATTAACACATCATTTAAAGGTATTATTGAAATAACATTT
>JH431430.1:107284-289883 GCA_000239455.1 Strigamia maritima | reverse complement strand
GTTGTTGATATGTGACATTCGTTTAATATTAAATGAATGTCACATATCAACAACCATATTTGACTGTTTGATTATTGTCCCAAAATGTTAATACAACATTAAACATATGTCATATATCAACAATCATATTTGTCTGTTTGATTATTGTTTCAAAATGTTGATACAACATCTGATGAATGTTGCATATCAACAAGCCGTATTCTACTGTTTTATTATTGTCTCAAAATGTTGATACAACATTAGACGAATGTCGTTTATCAACGACCATATTCAATTGTTTGATTATTGTCCCAAAATGTTGATACAACATTAAACAAATGTTGCATATCAACAACCCATATTCTACTGTTTGATTGTTGTTTCAGAATATTTAAACATATTGTTTAAACAGATGTTATCTTTGAACCATCAACATTCAAACATTCAATCGACGTTCAAAAATGTTGATTCAATATTTTCTTGTTTCATGGGATTCCTTTTAACACTTTAAAGGCACTCAAGGTGCAAATTGTAAATATACAGTAAATATGTACATTTAATCCTCGAAAGGGTGTAAACACCACTTTTACATCTCTTTTACACCCTTTTTTCTGTGTGTGAAGTTAAAAGTTAATTGTGGCTATAATATAATTAACTAATCAATTGCTTGTTAAGCAAAAGTTAAGCTTGAAGTTGGGAGGCGCGTGAAGTTTCAAATTTGTCCAGATTGAGCAATGGCTTTTAATTTCTATTTGTCCAGATTGAGCAATGGCTTTTAATTTCTATTTGTCCAGATTGAGCAATGGCTTTTAATTTCTATTTGTCCAGATTGAGCAATGGCTTTTAATTTCTATTTGTCCAGATTGAGCAATGGCTTTTAATTTCTATTTGTCCAGATTGAGCAATGGCTTTTAATTTCTATTTGTCCAGATTGAGCAATGGCTTTTAATTTCTATTTGTCCAGATTGAGCAATGGCTTTTAATTTCTATTTGCCCTGTTTTCTCAACACAATACTGTTTTAGTCCTATTTTAGAAAATCACCAAAAGTTGCAATAACATTAGCTTATAAGTATTTAATGAACATCGTAGTTTGTGGGGCCAAGATTGGTGATTTTTGAAAAACTGCGAAGAGCACGTTTTTGCTTTAGGCGTAATCACTTTACTTTAACAGAGAGGAGCTGTTTGAAAAACTTGGGGTTTATTCGAATTTATGCGGTATTTTTATCACTATCAAAGGTTCAGTTTCAAGAACTCCGAACATTAGCTGATCTTATCTGTCTTAACGCTTTCTGCAACCAAACCACTCAGCATACTTCATCCGCCACTTCAGCGAACTAACCCCAACAACCGAACCAAAGACGTAAAAAAGAAAAATGGGAAAAAGCTAAAAGGTACCATATCAAGAAAAGATTTATTTTTAGTGATAAAAAATATCCTAATTTTAATGTCTTAGCATCTAAAGTTCAAAAATAATCAAAAGAAAAATTGGCGTCACAGTGCTGCGTTTGACACCCATGATTAATAATAGTGTTAAAATAATTAGATTGACGGCTTGACGCTAAATTTTCTTTTGATCATTTCTGAGCTGACGATGTTTCTGACTGTTCATATGAAATTAACTAAATTAAATATTCAGTTTGTTATCTTTACACAAAAAAAATGTAGCCTACCGTAACAGTTGATTTGAACTAATGACCTTCAGAATGAAGAACAGACTGAACAAATTCAGTAATAAATTCATTATATTTATACGACTGCACAGCTGGAATATTTTCCCAAAGATAAACAATCGAAAATGACGAGTGTTGAGGGATCAATATTCTGGAATCACCTACGCGACATTTGCCGAAAAAAAGCGGAAAAACGAATAGTGCACAATTTGTGCACAAGCAAAAGTTTATAGTATAAAATGTAAAACACAACTTTAAATATTGCGATCACACATGAGCACAACTTCGATTGTTTGGTCGATTGAAGTTGCTACTTGACTTGATCAATTTATTTATTTTTATTGGCAGCAACACAGAACTAAAATAGAATCAGATTTTGGTTCAAAGAGATGAGCAAAAAGACATATAACGCTATGCAACTATGATGAGCTTAGCAAAGATGATTTATATTATAAATGAGATAAAAATAGACATTAAATCTTCATTCTATTACATATTGCAACGTTGCGCTTGTTGAATGCAGACTTTTCCGCTTCTCAGAGGCAAAGTGACCGCTTGAATTTCATTCAAAGATGCATGACTGCACAAACAAATCTACAGTCCTGCGAGCCTGCAATCAATAGTTTTGAATCATTTATTTGAATTTTGTGATATAACTCCATTTTCAACACTGACAAAATTGTCTTGCAAATCCTGCGAGGGTTGTTAAAGAGATTTTGCAGGACTTGACGAGTGACCACATACAAACGCATGAGTGTCAGCCTTAATACGAATAAAGCTCGCAGCAATTCATCGTTGTGACGTGCTGGCTTTCTACTCAGTTTAGTTTAGTAATCTAATTTGAGATATCACCCAAGAAGATTGATATTGAACGTTAAGTTAATTCCTGGCCTTCAAATTAATCTTAACGCTTTATCCTACCACTTCAGGCAATGATCATCAGAAAATCTCGAGGATTTACTTGATGCGCATCACTAGTTGAAATTTTGCTCTGAATTCTAAAATCTTTTCCAACTTAAAGCCAATGTGAAGCAATGAGATTAGCCTTGAATAATGCAACGATGTTTTGTTGAAGAGAAAGTAATAAAGTCACTTGGCTGTCAATAGAAACGGGGAAAAAATAAACCTGAAATGTTTTGGCTGCACGAGGAATGTTCATTCTATAGTCCGCCTCCACGAACACAAAAGGAGACCCCTGGTAGCAAGTGTGCTCATTAATCATGTCTTTCGCTTTCCTTTAAGACAAGTTGCAGTTTCCAATCGGCAATCGCCAATCTCGAGCCCAACTCCACGCCCACAGTTAAACCACGTACGCAGAAAGGTTTTCTCTTTATCTTCACAGATCGACTTTAATACTATACTGTATCAACAGGGGATAAAGCCGGATAAGCTGCGGAAAGTAGAGTTCTCTTGTTTCCTCGCCGCAAGACGCAAATGGCCGCGCGCATGTATTCTGTATGAGATGATATCATTGTTCTTTCATGGGGTAATAAGGTTGCACCATCAGTAGAATTTACATCATTTATTTCATTTGATGGATTTTTCGGGTCCCTTGACCAATGCAGGTTTCAAAGAGAAACACGAAGAGAAAAATAAACAGAAACGTCAAACGTGTGAGCAATAAAAATACCAAGTTCGACTGGAATGTATAATTAATTTGACCGAAAAGAATGTTTATATTTTCTAAGTATTTTCTAGGAAGGTTTGCCAAATATTGAGGGGGAATTTTTTTGTTTTGTTTTAGAAAAAAAGAGGTTATAGGTTTTTGGTCTACTTTTACGTTCACAAGTTGTACTTTCATGGAATCGAATTCATTTTATCAAAAATTTACTGCTGGGTTTATTGCGCACCCTATCTTGAGCTTTGCTACACTGCTGTTAATATTGTTTCTATTGCCGTGCCTTTTCAACTAAAAGTAAGACTTGTATTCTTTAACAACTTCAACTTGTATAATAAAATTGTATTCGAAACTTTTAGCTAAAGCTGAAATTTTATACATTTCCAATCAATAATTTTCTTTCAGTAAATCAAATATTGTTCTAGTATTATCGATTTTCAAAATTTTTGACTTTTCCAACCACAAACATATTTCTGTTCTATATTAACTAGATTAGAATTTTTCATGAATTTTTCGTATTGACTGAACCTTTTTTATTATCTTGGAGCCCAGGATTTGCTAATTAGGAGCCGGAGAGGCGTCTCTTGTAGCAGCCGCCACCTCTTTCCTACTGCTGGAAGCAAAAAAATATAGAATTTATTGAAATTCCTGGTTTTTTTTAACAGAAAAATAAGAAATGAAAGAGAGTCATTCCAGCAGTTTGATGATTAAAAAATATTTTGACTTCCCATGAGGTTAGACTGGATCTGCTGGGGCCCTTCGAGATCACAACCCTATTTGTTAATTGCTTAAATAAGAAATTATTCATCAATATTAAATATTAATTCCCTCAACCTTGGCCTCTCCTTTATGAAACAGACAATTATAGTTAATGAAATATCCTTATTATTTCGTATTTGCATCATTTTATAATTGGCTGCTAAATTACCTACTAATTACTTGTGAAAACAAATTTTGCTCTCATCGCTGCATTGCATTTCGAGCGGAGATGATTCGATTTTTTAATAAAGGTCAACAGTAAAGGTTAGAATAAACGAAGCAAACCTCTTGTCGAAAATTCCTGGTAAATGTTTTATAATAGCAAACATAATGAGATTCTATTATTATTATTTGTATATGCAAAGTTGACCTAGTGACATAAGGTAATTACGAACCGATTATATCTTAACAGAATTTTGGCGTTTACGTCACTGTCAAAATACATACATATATTAAGGTTCCTTTTTATTCTTCTTACTTGATTCCATAATCTTGTTTACCACTTATCCACATATGACGACTTTATTGCTCAATTTTTTTCATTTTAGTCATTTTCTTTGAATCTGCGGCCCTGCTAATTACGTTGAGCATTCGCAGCAAACAATAAAAGGATTTCCCGTGCATTTCATTCAGGGAGCGAGAGATTTCAATTTTTAAACACGCACATGCACTGCTTCCCAATTTAGCGCATACACACAATAAGAATGACTTTTTTTCATGTTGGCAATTTCATTACTCACTTCTTGTCTTCCACTCGAGGTGATCAAGAAGTTTACGCGTGAAAGTATAACCAGGATGACATTCTATGATAGTGTTGTTTCAGCTCAAATTATGTCAATTTTCGTAATTTGTGTTATAAGCTACGACGTCAATTAGTAACTGTATATTCTCATTTAGGTAAAATAAAAAAGAAACTTGTTAATGAAACACAGATGACTCACATTCCGATCGTTCCATTGTGTGGATACGCCTAATTAACCGAGTTAATTGATTTTTCTAGATGTATACAGTTTGCTTCGTGTCATTCTATTCATAAAATGTAAATTCAATTGAGAGTCGTCACCCATGTGCAAGGTCAAAAGAACAAAGCCCAAAGCCCGGATTTCTTTTAGCCAGTACATTTTGTTGATGCACATTCAATTAGTGGATGGTCATGCCAGGAAATTTTAAACGCTTTAAAATTTTGCGAATATGTAAATTAAAATATAAAATTTTCATGTGTCTTTCAGAGTATTGTGTTGAAAATTACTAGTAAAAAAAATAAGCTTTAAAAGTGAAATTTATACTTATAATCTGATTCCGTCCCTTAAAGCATAAATAAATAAATTATTAAAAAGAAAATAATCCTTCAATAAAATTTAAATTACAAATAAGCATCAAATTTCTAAGGTTGCCAAAATGTAATTCACATGTTACTAAGTTATTACAACAAATCCTTTTTACTGCAGAATGCTGTGCCACTAAAAAGCTTTGTATGTTTTCACAACAACTGCTTATCAATATTACACTTGAAAGGGGAAAAATACTTCAAAACTGGCCAAAAGAAAATAACCATGTTTGCTTCAGAACCATGTTTACACTTTCATCAAAAATATTTTTCCTGATAATTACAAAAATATAAGTGAATGTACAGAATATCTGCAGGATGTTTGGTCGCTGTGTTGTCATAGAAATGATTTTCATTATAGAAACTCTGGAAAAAGGCAATCCATTTAAATCTGAAATTTAATACGAATCGATGGTTTTGCCATCGCGCTATTTCTTTTTTAATTAAAAGTACTAAAAAAATGGCAAGTCAAAATCCTCTTATTTTCAAAAGCTCCGCACAATGTTGAGCTTCGCTGTTGAACAAAAGCAGTATTACACGGTTACACCGGCTAAAACTTGAACTTAATTTATATAAAATAAAATGAAGATTTTGCCATTACTGTACATAAAAAAATAGTATAAAAACTAAATGCAGTACCAAAACTTGTTGAAGTTTTTTTATATCCAGCAGTGTGAGTGTGTGACATGGTTTTTCGACAAAGACGTTTTGGCAACGCCGTTATTTCCGTTCCAATGATCAAAGACCACGTGATCTTATTTCCTGCGGCCAAAAGAAAAGGGAATAGGAGGCAAGAATAAGCCTAAAAAAGACCATTTCATTTATTGGGTGGTATTTTTTTGCAGTTGTAAACGTTGCGAATGTACTCAGGTTTAAATGTAAAAGAAATGGTGGCTTCAAATGATACTTGTTACAAATAAATAAAAATAAAAACTTTTTGGTTTTATTGCAAAGGCAACTTAATGGGTTTCTTCGCTTGTTTAGAGCTAAATGTCACAATATTTATAACATTTTTGGTTTTAATCATAGGGGATAGGATAGGACGCAGAATCTGTAAACTGGGATATCATCATTGAGTGACATCACATTATATTAACCAGATAATTATTTCAGACATAAAATATGAATACCAACATTTATTATTCTGATCATGATTAAATGCAAGGGCCGATTTAAGCGCAGTGTAGGGGGCTCTTGTTTAGCTCCGACATATTTTCGGACTAAGTCACGTTTTAGATGAACGAATAAGAATTCTGCGTGCAGGGTACTGCGTATCATAAATCCGCCACTGAGAAAATGTGATTTTTTTATCGTTTAAATGTCACAAAAGGCCAAGCATGGCGCGGTTTTAAAAAAAATTATTTGGCAGATCAAAAACGAATTTAGTTAAGGCGGATCGTCAAATATCAGCCAAACTAATTGATCATTAGCGTTAAAACATTTTACGATTTTTATTGCAACATTCTTTTGAGGAATGCAAATGCTTTCTCCATGGCAAATGTCGTTTGTTCCATGTGGCAGGTCAACAGCACATCTGTTGCAGCAAATGCAGTGCACAATTTTCTGATGTTAGAATTTAATAATATTATATTTCTTAACTTAAATTTAATTTAAAAAAATAATTCAAAATTTAAATAGCATTTTGTAATTTTTTTACGACGGAAGCGCGCTTATTTGATGTTGAAAACTAACTTTAAAATGACAATTATGTCGTTTCCTGAGTTTTATATTAAATAAACTGTATTTTTATGTCACATACTTAAGCTGCTTGAGTAAGTATGTAGAGTACGAGCTGCAAGTCTTCATACCATCAGGGTTAAAACGTGGCACTTGGAACCAGAATTAATGAATAAGTGTATGCGCCTGTCCAAGTTTCTAAACCTTCTCTCTGAAATATTAAATTAACCCTTTAATCCGCGCGTTAAGTTTAAAAAACTAAGAAACTTCACCGAGTTTAGTAGAGTAATTTCCTCTCGAATTTCCCCCATGTTTAAAATGGCCTGTAATACCTTTGGGAAAGGAATTTTATGAGCCACAACTTGTTATCGCTACCTTTTCTTTCAATGGACAATGAATTTTCTCAATTCTTTTCTCAATGTGACAGAAAAGGAGCGTAGAATGTTAGACCGGGCGCTAAATGTTATTAGAGCTTAATAAATATGCATTCTTATAACACTACAACGAGTTAAATGTTAAACCAAAAAACGCATTCTTAAGAATCTTAATTTAAGTACAAATGTGATTAATTTGCTAAAATGAATGCGGTCAAAACTAATTATGGCTTCACACTTCGCTTTCTTCTCAGTCTACAATTTGTAGGAAAAGAAAAAAACGCTGCAACAAAATTAATGAGAAAAGTAATGAAAAGAAAACACTTTTCTGTGCAATTTTTTATGATTATTATTAAAGTAACATATTTTGATGGCTTTTTCAAACTGTAATTAACGCCAGAGCACTTCCTTTAACACTAATGTTTTTTTATTTACTTATTTCAAGAATTTGAAATAAAAAAATTGTTTAAATAACTCAAACCGGATCTTTAATACTTGACCAATCGATTGAGTAACCACGATTAAATTAGGATTATCAATTTTAACTAAAATGGAAATTTTATACTTTTGTAGAAATTTTCAGAATTAATAAATAATGCATCGAATTCAAAGAAAAATTTCAAAGAAATTTTTAAATTTAAATGCCCTAATGAATTATTCGCTACTTTATTTTATTTTCTCTCAAAATATTTCTTTTACTTCTTCGTCTTATTTGCATTTATTGGAAAGTTGGGAGATATTGAACATACAGTGTATGAGAATGCATTGATCAGCTAGATGCGGTAGCTATTTATCATTACACAATTAAAGAAGATAAACTATACTTACACGACAATTAAAGTGGTGATTAGGAATATTAGTGTTCCTACTGCACAACTGCTGATGATGGGTAGAAGAAAGCATCAACTCTCCAGACGAACCAAACTCCCACGTGAAGTAGAGGTACGTGCCAAAGCCTTATAGCGTTGACGTCAAGCTTAGCGACTGCCATCTGTGGAAAGGATTATGAACTATTCTCAATCTAATTTTTTTCCAATTGTTTATTAATGTTTTAATTTTTCCAGGTTTTATTAACTTTTTGTTAAATTTGTTAAATTTTTTTGAAGCAATTGAAAAAATTTTGTTTTTAAAAAGTTTACACTCACAGTCATGCTTTCGACATTATGACAGGTCAATTTGGCGAGCAGATTCTGACTGGCGGAAACGAACTGCCACCGAAAAGTAAAATGTGTTGTCAATAGATAAATTGTTTTTTATTTATTTTAATTTTAAAATTCTAGTTTTGAATAATGTTTTTGTTTGTGTGTTTGCGAATGTGTAAACAACTTGAAATTACAAATAAAGTAAATATTTAGAGAGCAGTTTGGATTTTCATTTTATTTCTCACTAAAGCTAAAACCACTTTTATTACATCTATTTCCTTTATTCAAAGCGGTTCCATCATAAAATAGTTTCTAACTAGGAGTAGTTGATGCTAAAGCATTACTCTAATGATACTAAAGAAATGATGAGTGTAGAAGTACAAGCATATAATCGTACATCACAAACGTTCATTGAACCTTCAATAAAAAATTGTTGTTGAAATAAAATCATCTTTCATTTCGACTAGTATGAGCATATTTTCTTTCGAACAAAGTTTAAAAAAATTATAAGCGAAAGTCAAAACATTTTTTGATACTGTAATTAATTTCAATCCTTTTATGTAATGTAAATTTAGCGAATAAAAAAAATATGATGCATTAAAATAATCAGTTTTTCAATTGATATAAAAATTATGCTCTCCATAACTTGTTTACAACATTCTTTACAATGTTTCGAGAGTAATCTGAATAGATCAACTCTTATTTAATTTTTTTTTTTGCAAGTAGAGAGCATTGCACTAATAAAATTACTAAATTTAAAAAAATTGTGTGTATAAAGAATGTAGAAAATTTATTCATTATGTGTTCATAATGCACACAACTGTTTGCAACGCTCATTATGTAGAAAGTCTTGAGTATTTAAAAGCTCAGCCTGATGCTTTTCTGCAATACATAAAACGACGGGGGTGAATATACGTTACGGTCACGGTGGTGCGGTAATGATAAATCAATTTTTTGATTCTATAAATATCAGTCATTTTTTGTGTGAAAAAAATATTATAAGTTTCACGTACGGTTCGTAATTTATAATTAGCGTAAGTTTGATTTGTAGCTTAGCTTATTATTTCTATTAGATTCTGCTGTTTCAATGTATGTTGTGAAGCGTATTTTAAAATTGATGATCACTTTTATCTTGTAAAGAATCACCTGCCATCAGCGTTAATTGAAATAAATGTTTTCAGAATACTGATTTAGCTGTGCAACACATATACAATCAGTTTGCAGCTGTAAGAAAATAAAGTAAAAGTTCTTTTTCATTTTTAAATTTAATAATTCTTAAATAATTTTCTAAATGTCCTTATACGTCACACACACACATGCGCATTAGTCTCGTGTGACGTATAAAGACTCGGACAAGTACGAGGACTCGGGAGGACAGTTAAGGATAAAATTTGTGCCAGCAGGGTGTCTCTCCTTACAAATGGATGATCCGTTCATTTCAATTCAATCACAATAACCAGTGGTCGAATTAAATGGGAAAGCCAAATTTCCAGTATTTTCAGTATTGTAAAATTCGAGAATTCGAGTGTTTTTGATTATATACTTAACTGTAATCTTAAATTACAAAATCTCATCTCGATTCAAACTATTTAATTTAAACAACACTGTTACAATTTACATACAGTATAAAGTATTTTACAATTTACGTTAATTTTTAGGCATTTATTAAATTTGCTTTTTTTTTTCTAATAACAATTTGCATAAATGCTGCTCTTAGTTCATTTTTATCATAACTGTAGTAATTTTTGGTAGGCTTGTATGTCTCCAGGCCCGGGCTTGATTTTGATGTTTTATGTAAAACCTTGGTCCAAATATTTCATACAACTTAAAAATTGTCTGCAACATACTATTCAAGAAAGTTTTAGTAAACATTTATGTCGAATAACTGAATTCATTATAGATTTATATCAAAAAAGTTTTTGCAACAACATTATTTCACCTCTGTAGTTTCAGGTCTTCTGTATTAAAAATTTTAACACATTTTCTTCTGTAGAAGAAAGATTGTCTAGTTAGCTTAAGTGTCATTTCAGTTTTGATTCACAATTTATGACAATATATTCTTACATCGTTCAATATAATCTGAAGAAAAATAATTAAAATTGTAGTTTTCATTATATAAATCAATAAACAAGCTTGATCAGTGAACATATCAAAAATGGTAGGAAAAAACAAAAAATACATTGGAAACACATTTTAACCCTGCTACTGCCAATTTCATGAGATGATTATAACAAAATATACTCAAAAAAGCATCGTCTGCATTGTTATCTAATAATTTCAATATTCTACCACTAGGGTAACCACGAGCACGCGCAAGTTCCGTTTTTGTGGTTTCTGTGTGTTCTCCGGCTCGTATCCGTTAGGGAAAATAGATTAAGATGTGAGTATATATTTCGTCTCAATTAATATTCCATTTGTTCACTCAGCGTAAGCATTCCTTATGAATGATTACACTAATAAAAGTAATATAGGATGGCCTTTTAATTTCAAATTATAGCAAAGACAGCGAGATAAGCAATTGCGAATATAAATATACCTCGTTGATGATTGTAGTATGGATCATTGTTTGTACCATTACGAACACAATAACAGTAACACAATGTTATTGTGGTACCACAGAAGAATTGTGGTCGTTGACATTTAGGAATTTTTTAAGCCTATACAACGTAGCTGCCCTCGGTAGCTGCTCAGCAGAAGCACACCCTGGTGGTAATCGGGTCGACTAGTATTTTTTACACGATTTCGTGTAAACGTGACAAAATAAATGAATAAATGACTATGGTTTGTTAACATATTTGTGATAATTTAAATAATTAAATGTAATTATGTTGAACTAAATTACAATTTGATGTTACCACTATTTTAATCGTCTGAATTTGTAATTGTAGGTCTGATGAAGCAGGTCCAGATGCTGCTGGCGAGGGGCCACCAAGAAATCCTCAGCAAGCAGCTGCACAGAAACGGATACAACACTCGCAGGCGCAAGTGAATGAGGTGAAAGTGATTGACATTTTAATTGATTATGCGCAGAATAAATATTTTTATACAGGTCGTAGGTATTATGAGTGAAAATGTGGCAAAAGTATTGGAAAGAGATGCAAAAATCTCAGAATTAGATGATCGTGCAGGTATTTAATAAAAATATAGCGCGTATTTTGATAAATATTAATAAATTTGTTAATTTATTCATAGATGCCCTTCAGCAAGGTGCGTCACAATTTGAGCAGCAAGCTGGAAAACTCAAAAATAAATTTTGGTGGAAAAATTGTAAAGTATGTATAATGTACAAGTAGTGATTTGTTGGCTTCATGTTTTAATGAAAAATTATGTTTGTTTAGATGATTATCATTATGGTTGTCATTGGCGTTGTCATTGTAGGGATTATTGGATGTGAGTATATTTTATTTATTTTAATTAATTTACAAAGTTATATTTATTTAAGAAATGAGATACTTTGTGGTGTCTCGAAAGACTTTAAAATCAACAATATCTTTCGTTCTTGGTGAAAAATCATACCAAATTGAGGCAATGTAAACACAATACGAAACTATTAAAAGTCGTTCCGAACATCGCAAAGTGTCTATACATTTTTGTATCTATAAGTTATAAACTATTTATTGTTTTTGTAAGTTTGATTTGAAGAAATTAAAATCATTTTTAATTATTATTTATTTCTCGATGTATTTTTTTATTAATTAATTATTTATTTGCATGATTTGTAATTTGATAATATCTAAATTCGTTGCAAAGTATCCTATATCTAAGGAATGGCAGTATGTGTTTCAGGTAAGTAGAAATACAGGAGTTTTTAATATGAGTTTAGGTTGGAATAATTTTGTTGTCGTTTTTCATTATACAGAAAAATATGAACTCATTTTAATGCTAAGTCATAATTTTCAACTTAAACGAGATTTAAAAAATCACTTTTTATCTTTTTTTAAAAATATGATTTTATTAAAGAAAACTTCAATGGTTAAATACACGCCATTACATTAAAATAATAAAGATTGAAAAGTGAATTCCAAAAAAGACAATTATACAGACACGTCATAAAATAATAGTAGGCCTTTCATTGCATTTGACTGCAACATCATCAGCTATATTTTATTCATAAACAAAATCTTAATATACTAAAAAATAAGTATGTAAAACAGACATAACACATCCAAAACGTCACTTGGACGTTTTTGAACACTAGGAATAATTCTTTTTGATCTCTTAGGGAGGACCTGGGTAGGAATTTCATCAATTTGACCTTTGTGCCTCCACCATCCATTCAGCACCCTTCAAACCCACATTACCATTCATATAGGTCCCATTATTAGCACTAATAGCAATAAAAACTGCCTCTAATATTTCACGTATTAGAGTATCGACTCTTCAACAATCAATGGCTAAAAATGATTCTGGAAAATATTTTATTACTACAACTTGGCTCTCAAATCAATTTGGTGCTAGAAGAGTTGTTCATTGAAAGTCTGTCCAGCACTATAATGTGAAAAAAGGTATTTTTGGGGGTGGGATTGACAGGATTAAGGCAGCAAACAGCGGCCCACTACACTTGGATGAAGGTATAAACGAGTAGAGCCAGTGGTTTTTGAATAGTGGTTACCCCTCTTTTATTATCAAAAGATGGGGGAATGAGTGGATCGAGAGAAGAAAAAACCCTATTCCTAAACAAAATGACATTAAACACTTAGGTAGCATTCCCAATAACGTTAACTCAACTGACTTCACTAGATTATTCCGAAATGAAGGCAATCTTTTTTGGAATTCACTATCAATCTTTATTATTGTGATTTTATTAGAAGTAAATAAACCTCTGATTTAGAAAACCCGCTCTAGACTGCACGTTATTAGACCTTACTTTAAATTTAGATTTAAATTATACAAAGAACAAATTTTATTTTTATTTTACTGAACGAAAATTTTGTAATCTGATGACTATTTTTTTCTTGCCTACAGTTTGGTTTGGGAAAAATAATTATCAGCCCTATACTCGCTGTATATCTACCGTGTTACTTCATCGTCTTATACTACCCAACTCCCGCATATTTGAGTTGAACAAAAAGAAAATAACTTTTATCTGTTAATTATTATGCAAATATAAATTGTAAAAAAGACAAATTTTTAGTATTTTTACAAAAAAGGTGGTTTTTGCTGTTCTTTGTTTGTTCTATTTGTTTCACGTTTTATTATTTAACAAGTCTTTCTTTTGTATAATGACTGTGTTAATTTCTTTGTAAACTTAAGTGACAACAATTTGAATATTTGCATAAAAATATGGGATGAACGCCTCCTACTGGTAGTGGAGTGAATCTCGATGTGAAATTTCAAACTAAGTCTTAACACCTTGACTGAAGAACCTAAGAGCCATTTGAAAATGTAGATATAACTGATTTTTTTAAATTTTTTTTAAATTTTTTTTTATATTTTGTCAATTTTTTAGTGCCACATTATGTTAGAAAAGAAATGTAACTATCCAGATTTTAATTTGTAGCTTACAAGTCAGCATCGGATGATGCATTTGTGCATTGTAAGTCAAATTTTAACTTAAGTTTCACTTAAGTACAAATTTAACATGAAAAATTTGAAAAATTGTACTTACCGTAAGTGTAACTTAGTTAAAATTTGTCGTACAATCTTTTATGAATGCAGGGCTTGGAACGGTTTTTGTGGGCTCGCTCTTAATCTCATGAAGATTTGAGATTAATCTCATGAAAATCTCATGAGAATCAGATACCATGGGCTACAGATAGCCAGTAGGACATTCCCGAATAGTATTAGTTTTTACGTTGAAATCAGTTTTTAAAAATCAACTGAATGTTTTTATTATTTACTTACTTCTGGTTAATCTTAGCAGTTTTTGCACCAGGTGCCTGTCATGTTGTACATACTGAACCCGGTTTATACTTGCCTGAAATGACAGCAGATAATGAAAAAAATTATTTTGATCGATACAATTATTTTTTCCTAACTTGAGATTCTATACGTGTAAATTATATATTTTCTTACCTTGATCTATGATTGATTATTACTATGAAACTTGTGGATGTACGAATAACGTGACGCGATTTGATTATATAGTATAATCTTAAACTTTGTAAATAAAGATTAGTTTTACTTTAAAGACTGTTAACTTAATTTCTTCATGGCATAGCCACTGAATTAGGAATAGGATAAATTGTGAAGACAATTTCTCAAGACTTGTATGCGTGTGCTACTTTATCACTTTTACAATTGCGATCATGAATAATTAACTTCAAATTCAAGATTCATAATAATTATTATTTCACGAATCACGACTTAAGAATTTTATTGCTTCAACTATTTGATAAATAAACACATCATTTGTACTAATTGTGATGTAATTTGTGATGTAATTATGTTGGGCTTCACTGCATGCATCGTCAGTGGGTTGCACTGGCGATGCATTTGTGTCAAAATTTCATTTCTATCAATACTGATTTTATTTGTGCCTACCCGTGCACTAGTGACTGAACATAGGAGCTCTAAAAAGTTAAATAAAAAAAAATACCATCTTAACATACTTTGTTACTCACAAGTCAGTAAATTTTACATACGGTATGGTATTTATGGTATATTTTTATACCAATTTCTGCTACGTGAAAAAGAAGGTGATTAGAATGTTGACGAGCTTCTATTGAGTTGATAGTAAACATATAGTGGTGGCATCTAGTCTGTCATACAAGCGGAGTCGTGACGGCACGCGATTTGATTGCACCCATAACCTTTTGTAAATAAAGATTCGTTGTACTTTACCAATCAATCGTGAGTGTTAACTTAATTCTCTGACTTTTTATGTTTAGTGGCCAGTCAGGCACTGTCAATCAAGATTGAAAAACTGATGTCATTTTTTTCTCCACCAATATTTATTCCAATGAAAAGTGAAAACTAGAGACTTCAACTATTTTCCTGTAAAAATTTTAACATATTGTTATATAGCATATAATCTTGACTGTCATGGCCTACATTTTTCTTTGTGATTATTAAGTAAAATTTATGCACAAAGAAAAAATGAAAATTTATTTGTTAATTTCAAAGATTGAATACTAGCACATATTTGCCATTTCTGATCTCATGCCAGAAATCGTTTATGACCTTAATTCTTTTTTTTTTAAAAAAGATTTCTTCCTTCATTTCACCTCTGTCACGTTAGAAATCAAGCGTGAAACTGAAAGAATAAGAATCATTTTTTTGCGTGTATTAAAGGTACCTATATAAATTTGTTTTTGAAATGATGGTTGATATTTATTAAATATGAAATGAATCATTGAAGTTCGAAATAAGTGAAATTAGAAATTATTTTGACTATAATTTATTACTTTGTACTCAATTTTTATCCTCTTGCTGTGAATTAAAATCCATTATACATATTGTAAAAATCTGTTGATTAACTCACTGTTACGTGATAGTGCCTAATTTAAGTTAAGCTCGTGCTAAATACTATTGAAGTTCTAATTGTAGTTTTATTTTTAAAGTTTAGAGTTTAGTTTATTTTTAAAGTTTATTTGGCTACAAGTACCGTACAACTAAAGTCTTTTGTTGAAAAAAAATCAGTTACCCTATATTGTCATAATAGAGCATTTGGTAACGCAGAATTAATATATTAGTGAAAATTAGACGAAACAAGTTACCTATCGACATTATTGTTACTTTGTAAACCTACTAATTAGAAATACGGTATTTCTCAAATATCTTGGAACTTGTAAGGCAACTAAAATTATGAAAAATTTGCAACTAAAATTGTACGGCAACTAAAATTTGCACGTAATACGTGCAAATATTCAAAAGAAAAACAGAATAAAAGTTAAAATAAAATCTATTTTCCTTCAGAATGGGTCGGCCACACAATTTTCAACTCGATCAGGCGGATCGTAGATACACCCTACTCTAGCCTTCAGCCAGGGTTTCGTTTATATTCCAAAATTTATTATCAATTAATAATAAAATAAAAACTAAACATAATGTTAAAATTAAAGAAAACGCAAATGATAATTTACGCTCAACATTGTCGTTAAAAAAATATATAAATACATTAAATAGCGTCATGTGATAAAAGGGTCCCTCTGTAGCGAGACAATCCGGATACGTGACATCACTGACAAGCCGCCGCCATTGTTTGTAGTTGGAGTTCTGTGGCCTGTGCTCTTGAGGAATAATAGATTAAGATGTAAGTATAGCTTCTATTTTACTCATTTCATATTCTTTACATATTCAGTTACATCAGACATTTGTTGTCCTTGAAACTCCCCCACCGAGTCTTTTAATTGCCAAGAGAAATGGAAAAGTTAAGAGTATCGATATAAATACAACAATGATTGTGGCTTAAATCAGCTTTTGTTTGAGAAAGACGTTGGAGTCGTATCAAAAAAGTATAATTCGAAAAAGGAAGGTGCATTTAGTCCAAAGTTGATTTAAAATTGATTCTTAATTCCAAACACGAGTTATTTCATTTGTATTTTTCACAACCCTTTTGTAACCTAAGTAACTTGATAGAATAAATGACTAGTCCGTATCTGTTTGAATTTATAATTCATAGTTAAAGTTGTTTTAATGCGTGATTAATGAAACAAATTACAATTTTAATTAATAGGTCAGCAGAAGCAGGTACAGAAGCCGGGGCTGGCGATGGAATGCCAGCTCCCTCAGCAAATCCTCAGCAATCTGCTGCACAGAAACGGTTACAACACACACAGGCGCAAGTAAATGAGGTAAAAACCAGTTAAATTATGAAAGCAAAATGTACAGTGATTAATCTTTATGTACACATATAGGTGGTCGATATTATGAAGGTAAATGTGGAAAAAGTCTTGGAAAGAGATTCGAAATTATCAGAATTGGATGATCGTGCAGGTATTATGAATATTGAATAATCCTGCTTTGTTTTTTGGTAACTTAAAAAAAAATCTGTCAATTTTTATTAGATGCACTTCAACAAGGTGCATCACAATTTGAGCAGCAAGCTGGAAAACTCAAAAATAAATTTTGGTGGAAAAATTGTAAAGTATGTATAATGTAGTGATTTGTTCGCTGCATGTGCTTAATGAAAAATGATGTTTGTTTAGATGATTATCATTATGGTCGTCATTGGTGTTGTCATTGTAGGAATTATAGGATGTGAGTATATTTTATTTATTTTGTTCAATTTACAAATTCATATTTATTTAAGAAATAAGATACTTAGTGGTGTTTCGAACGACGTTAAAATCAAACAATTTCTTCCGCACTTGGTAAGCGGAAACCAAAATTCTGCCAAACTTTGTTTTTTGATGTGTAAAATATGCATACACTTAAATGTCACAATTTCGGTGATTTACAGCTGAGATTTTTGGGAAAATTGAAACACAATTGGAAAATTATTGAAAGTCGTCCTGAACATCGAAAAGTGTCTATACATTTTTATATGTATGTTGTAAATATAATTTACGATTTATTATTTTTGTAAGTTTAGCAATTTATAATTTTGTTTTGAAGAAATTAAAAGCACTTTTGATTATTATTTATTTCTCGTTGTATTTTTTTATTAATTAATAATTTATTTGCATGATATCTTAATTCGTTGCAAAGTATCCTTTATCTAAGGAATGGCAGGATGTGCTTCAGGTAAGTAAAAATACAGGAGTGTTTTTAATACGAGTTTAGGTTGGATAATAATTTTGTTGTCATTTAAAATGTGGATAATATAACTCATTTGAATGCGTCGTATAATTTCCAACCTAAACGAGTTTTAGAAAATGACTCATTATTTTTTTTTACAAAATATTATTTCATTAAATAACTTACTTGTTAGTATCGCAGAAATAAACAAATCTTTGCTGCATGTTATTAGTACTTTACATTTAGATTTAAATTAGGCAAAGAACAATTTTTATTAATAATTTACTGCACGAAAATTTTGTAATTCATGACTATTTTTTTCGTGCCTACAGTTTGGTTGGGAAAAAGTAATTATCAGCCCTATACTCGCTGTATATCTACCGTGTTGCTTCATCTTCCTATACTACCCAACTCCCACATATTTGAGTTTAACAAAAAGAAAATAACTTTTATCATTATTTGATAGAAAAGAGACTTACACAATTTGTTAGTTATTATGCAAATATAAAATGTAAAAAAGACAAATATATGCATAGAACTTGTATCATGCTGCTGCACTGTTTTATGTAATGTTTTAAATGGCTCCTACTGCCAACAACTTATTTCTCGTAACTTACTTCATCGCAATGGTAATTCAAATGTTAGTTTAAAAGTTCACCAATTAACGATATTTTGAAAAATAATGTGCATCTGATATTTAAAAATTATTTTTTCGAAATTTAGAATGAAAACACGTGATAGTAATAATTATAATATTTAATAACTCGTTGTACTTCAAATACTAATACACATTGCATTTATTCGAATGACAGATGGCACTTGGGAGTTTATTCGGAATTATTTTATCCTCGGTGAAAGCGTTTCCTTCCCATGACAGGTGTTAAAGTCTGAAGTGGTCATTGGGTTTTGCCAATTTCGAGGCCTTTATTTACAGTGTAAGGGTGTGAGATAGCATTTCCCATCTATTACACCAGGCAAGGTCCGTCCAAACTACTGCTCGTGGCATTTGAACGGATGCCATGAGATTACTGGATCAGGCCGTCGGTGTGTAATGGAAACGCAATGCAAATGGAATTTGTAGATAATGCGCTTTATAAGAGGATTTTTAGTATTTTTACAAGAAAGGGTGGTTTTTGCTGTTGTTTGTTTACCGGTAGTTTGTTTCTTTCATTTTTTTTTGGTTTTTTTATTATTATTATTATTATTTATACAAGTCTATCTTTTGTGTAATGACTCAAGTCTTGCCATCTGTTAATTTTTTCCTTACTAAAGTGACAGCAAATTTCTAAATGTTATTTGGATTTAATTTGCATTGTGTGTTGATATTTGCGTAAAAATATGGGATGAACGCCTCCTAGAGGAGGGAATCTCGATGTGAAATTTCAAACTATATTTAGCCTAATCTAAGTCTTAACATTTTGAATGCACTTCAAATTGTCATTTGAAAATTTATGATATCCTGTAAACTTTTTTTTCTTGTATCTTTTAGATTTATTTTTGATAACCGAAAATTAATTTCTAATTACCAAATACCGGTTTTTTAGTCCAAAAATTCGACATACATGTGACTCAGCTCTTGAGAAAACCTACAGCAAATTCAGTTTATATATAGTCTTTAGCACTTGGTCAAGTGAAACGCAAACTGATTGACCGAATAATGAAAACTAAATCAATCAAAAATAAAATCAGTATGTGGTACCTAATTAATATTTTTCGGTTACCAAAAAAATTCCAAGTTTCTTATTTAATTGAAACCAGAAGTAATAACTAGGTAATATAAGAACACTCAGTTTATAACTGATTTTTTAAATTCTCTTCTCAAATTTTTTATTTTTGTTTAATTTTTTTGTTAAAAAAGAAATGTCAGTGTTGTGTTTAGACTTCAATTCGAATTTTAGGTTGCAAACCCAAGTCAGCAGCGTTTGATGCATTTTTGCGGTCTTGGACCGGTTTTTGTGGGGCCCTTCTTAATCTCATGAAGATTTGCGTGTTTTCATCTTTTTAGGTTTGAGCAGTCAAACAAGTGTGCATTTATACAGTAGATTATACTAGATGTCACACGTAAGTACTGCCGCCACAAGATTCCAAATTTAAGTCGGTGTGAACATGGAAAAAAGAAAAGATATTGTAGGCACTCTTACCCATGTCATGACTCATGAGTCGCTGAGAGAAAAATCAGGTACCCTGGCAATTGGGCTGCAGATAGCCAGCAGGACGTTCCACTCTTGAATACTATTTTTTTTTTCCTTTGAAATCAGTTTCTGAATGTTTTTATAATTTATTTACTTCTGGTTAATCTTAGCAGCAGTTTCTGCGCTAGGTGTCTCCATATATACTGAACACGATTATTAATATTTGCCTAAAAAAAGTTTGACAGCAAATAATGAAAAAAATTGTTTTGATCGATACAATTATTTTTTCGAGATACTATACGTGTATATTATTTATTTTCTTCTTTGAAACTTGTGAGTGGACGAGCGAAAATGTACGAATAATGTGACGTGATTTGATTATATAACCTTAAGCTTTGTAAATAAAGATTAGTTTTACTTTAACGATCATTCCTGACTATTAACTTAATTCTTTTATGCCATAGGCATAGCCAACATTGAACTAGAAGAGTGAGTGGAAATTGCAGTAGCCTACCGTTGTGGGGACAATTTCCTCAAGAATTTTGTATGTGCGTACTGCTTTATTACTTTTGTAATTGAAGATCATGAAGATTTATTCGGTTCAGATTTGTTATTCGACTCCATCAGGGAGAAGTCAATTATTCTTTCTTAACTTCGTGCATTGCAATAAGGCAACTCCTAATATCTTTTACAAATTTACAGTAGTCAAATTGAAATGTACGGGTTCAGACGGTTGTAAGTTAGATTTATTTTATGTATTTCATTTGTCACTAGTTTTGTTGAGGAGCATTTTTATGTTGTTTTGGTTGTAAATTTCTCTTACAGCACTAGGATATCGGTTGAAAGAAATCGTAAGGAGGTCTGTTAGGAATAGTACATCGAAATATTATCCTACTTTGGCGAATCCCCCATAGTCGAGCTAAGAAGAAATATTGTTATCAATTTCAAGGTCACGACACCTGTTTTCTGTTGCTGGATGTATTTTGTAACTTTTGTTTGAAGTCTTGATTTGTAGTTTACTTTTGCGTTTGTGTTTTTAATTTATTTAAACGGAAACAGTAGTACTGAAAATTCAACAAAATTCTTCTAAAGGTTTAGTTACGTCAAAACAAAAAACACTACACGTGAAATGATGGCTCACTGTCAGTAAAAAGCTATGTATATGTAATTTTTTTAACGCCGATTATTGACACGGTCGAGTATTAACAAGAATAAATTTTCACGTTTTTAATTTCAATTCTGTATGTACATGTTTTTAATGTGAATTCAAATTTCTAAGCAATCAGCGAAGTTAATTAAACTCCTTAATCAGAAATGTTTCTCAACTGTCTTAAAAGGCATCTTTTTCAAAATTATTGCATTTTTTTTTTGTTATTCAAAAGAAAAACATGCAGAATAAAAATTTATTTTCCGTCCGAACGAAGTCATAACTGATACACCCAATTCTAACCTTCAACCAGGGTTTCGTTTAAATTCCAAATTTTAATATCAATTAATCAATTAATAAAAATAAAAACTGAAATCATATTAAAATTAAATAATGATTTTAATGTCCTCACATTGTCGTTAAAATAATATAAATAGCAACAATGTGATAAAAGCGGCCCCTCTGGAGCGAGACAACCCGGATACGTGACATCATTGGCAAGCCGCCGCCATTGTTGTTAGTAGTTAAGAGTTCCGTGGCCTGTGCTCTAGGAAAAATAGATTAAGATGTAAGTATATGCTTCGACTCAATTAATATTACCTTTATTCAGTCAAATTAGACATTCATTTACCATGTTAACGCGAATAAAGTTCCAATACCGAGTTTTTTAATTTCAAATTGGAGCCAAATAGATAAGAAATGGAAAAGTTAAAAGTAGTATCGATAAGTGGTTGAGCCGTTGAGAATATAAAATATATTACACTTGATACAGTGATTGTGGCACAAATGAGCTTCATTTAAGAAAGACATTTGATTCGTTTCAAAAAATTATAATTGGAAAAAAGAGTTTCACTAAGCCGGTCCAGACCGAAGTTGATTTTAAATTGATTCTTAATTCCAAACGCGAGTTGATATCATTTGTATTTTTCACAACCCTACCCAAGTAACTTGATAAAATAAATGACCAGTCCATATCTATTTGTTCTTTCTGTTTGAGTGCATAATTGATAGTAATAAAGTTGTTTTAATGCGTGATTAATGAAACAATTACAATTCTAATTCATAGGTCAGCAGAAGCAGGTTTAGAAACTGGGGCTGGTGAAGGAATGCCAGGTCCCCAAAGAAATCCTCAGCAAGCTGCTGCACAGAAACGGTTACAACACACACAGGCTCAAGTAAATGAGGTAAAAACCAGTTAAATCATAAAAGCAAAATGTACAGTGATTAATACTTATGTGACATATACAGGTGGTCGATATTATGAGGGTAAATGTGGAAAAAGTTTTGGAAAGAGATCAGAAATTATCAGAATTAGATGATCGTGCAGGTAGAGTTTTAGTTATTATGAATATTCAATAATACTGCATTGTTTTTGATAAATTAATGTTAAATTTGTCAATTTTTATTAGATGCGCTTCAGCAAGGTGCCTCACAGTTTGAACAGCAGGCTGGAAAACTCAAAAGAAAGTTTTGGTGGAAAAATTGTAAAGTAGGTATATTTTCGTGAGTTTTAACTGCACGTTAATGAAAAATAATTTTATCTGTTAGATGATTGCTATTATGGTCGGCATTGGAGTTGTCATTGTAATAATTATAGTTGGTAAGTATATCTCACTTATTTCACTAATTAGCACAAATCCATATAAGCATGCGTTGGTAGTTTATTAATTTTGTAGAATTTAAATTGCATTTTTGAAAATTTATCTTGTTGTACAAATAATAATTTGTTGGCGCTATGTGTAATTTGATATTGTCTTAATTCATTGCAAAGTGTCTTTTATGTAAGGAACGGCGGGATTGGTTGAGGTAAGTAGGAATGCATGAATGTATGTTTGGTTTGGAATTATCTTTTTAGATTTATAAACGTTTTGTTAATCTGTTTTATAATACATGTAATAAGGAAAAATAAACTTATTTAAAATACCGCATGTGAGTCATAAACATGATGAGTAATGCTTCTCATGATAAGATAAGGCAATAAGCATAATTTTGATAATTTCCAACTCAAACAGATTTTTGAAATTTACTCATTTTTTATGTTGTAAGTGATATATATCATTTTTTTTTTGTTTTTAACATCAACTGCTATTGAAACAAATAACGAAAAGAATGTACGTCCAGTTTCCCTTTCAATTAATGTATTGAGCAATGGCTTTAGCGCATTTGATAAATAGAAAAATTGTTTCCTAATCAACGGATTTATTACAATTTTTCTGTATGGGTGCTGTCATTGCTCTGATAGTTTGCATTTCCTCCTTTAAAAATATTACGATAAAAATAGAAAAAAATGAGTAAATATGATAAATTTCATAGGCAAATGTTAGGCACGTTAGTATTACATATAATCGCGATATAATTTTATACTGCGCAAATAATTTAGTGTCTACAATTTTAGGGAAATCTGCTGCTTTTATTCTGCTCGCCTCCCACCTTTTTCAGCTTAGTATAATAAAAAAATATACGGAAAGAACTTTTATAATGCTGCTGCTGCACTGTTTTCTGTGATATTTTAATGGCCGTGTTTACCTTATTTGTAACTGCCAATAACTTACTAACTTTTATTTTTCTTTTCACTCTTAGCATGGGTTACGCGCAGCTAAAAACAGTATTTCTAGCATCGCTTTTCAACGCTTTGGTTTAAAAATCCAACATTAACGCTTTTTGAAAACTCTTGACTTACTGGGGCATGCATCCAATCTAACATAACATTTTGATTTTTTAATTTGTTTTATTAAAATTTTCTGCTTATAATTTACTTATTTATATACGGTAGTACCCACCTGAATTTTTATAATTATTTAAGATACAATTTTGTTCTTGTTTTGTTGTTTTTTTTGGTTACCTTTTTAATAATTTATTTTTTGCATGGAATATTATAACTTTGATCTGCTTTATATTTTATTTTTACTTGCCGTTTGTTTGTTTCTTTGTAATTTACAGTTAAAATTAAGCATTAACGTATTGTTAAATGTTTTTAGGAGTTAATATGTATTTTTTAGTGTTGATCAGCATAAATTTGTAGGACAAGTGAATCTCGATATGAAATTTCAAGCTATATTTAGCCTCTTATCTAATTTTTAAGTTTTGAATGCAGCAGGCATTGACAGAAACATAATTGCCATTTTGAAAATTTTTAATATCCTGTTCTGTCATTTGACAGTGCAAAATGAAAAAAAAAAAAAATTCTTTTCGATCAATAGGAAATAATTTTTTTTAAACTCCAAGATGAAAGATTTTGCTGATTACTGTTTTTATCTTGCTTTTTTATCCTCAGTTTGGGCAGTCACTGGCAATCAAGATTGAAAAACCGATGTCTTTTTTTCTCCAACAATATATTTATTCAAAATGGAATTACAGACTTCAGCAGCATTTCTCCTGTATTAATTCCAGCATTGCTAGCATATATTCTTGACTGTCATAGCATATTTTTTTTCTTTTCAAATATGTAAAATTTATGAACAAAGACAGTTTTTGTGTTTATAAAAAAAACCGAAAAATTTATTTACTAATTTCAAAGGTCTTTTTAACTTGGTTGATTAATTTTTAATCCTATTTAATTTTTAAGGATGTTTTCAAATCACTGTTGAATACTGGCACGTGTTTCAGATCTCCTCATGACAAAATCATTCACGACGTTAATTCTTTCATCATTTTTCAAACATAAGTGTGAAATTTGGAGAAAAAAGACCCTTCATGCATTATATATAACTTGCATTAAGCATTAAGGTGGTGGAAGTTTGTTTTTTGAGGAGATTGTTAATGTTTATAATTATATATACGGACTATTAAAAAGAGTGGGTATGGTTTTAATTTATTAATTTTTTGATTTGAATAAAACTTACCCTTGTGTTGTAAAAATCTAACATTTAAACGATAGTTACTAAAAGCTAGAAATATAAATCACTAAAAAAAAATGCCGTATTCATACAGCTCAGGTTTGTGATTAATTTGGTAAAACGCTTGATTTTTTTAAGCTTTTTATTTTAATTTTAAAAAAGCAACCATAATTATGTGTTAGGGTAATACTAAACGTGTAACAGTTACAGGCACAGTCAAAACAAACAAATGCAAATAGATAAATTTTATAGGTCTCTCTAGTTTTTTTAAACTTTACAAAATAGTTGATAATTTGACTGTGACTAGAACTGGTGAATGTTGTGTGGAGTTTGACTCTTCACATTAAGTGTTAGAATATTTTCAAGCAATCAGTTATGCATTTTTGATTTTCATTTTTGCTCGTAAAATGTGATTCATGTCGGTTAAGAATGCGTGGGGCTTTTGGTAGGGCACAAAATTGATGTATCAAATTAGACAAAATTATTCAAATGGAAAAAATATCAAATTTGTAATTTTGTAAAATTGCTTTTGTAAAATAATTGACGTCTTGTACCGGTTTGTATACCAAGAACTTATATACAAAATTAAAATTTATTAGAAAATGGACCATGACGTAGTCGCATTTCGTTTATTTTCACTCGTCACTTTAATTACAATTAATTACCAAATCTATGAAGCAAACTAGAATTTCCATTATAAACTAAAATTTTTAACTCCTTTCCTTAGCTGCAGCAGACATTGGAATACTATTGCCAGCCATCCCACCTATTGAAGACGTACTCGAGCCGGATGTTTTAATACCAACTGATTCATCGGTATCAGGAAGACGTCCATCTTTCTTAGCCTCTTGCTCGCTCATCCACTCTACTTTCTGTTTATTTTGTTTAATGGCGTCTGCTACACGATCCAACGCCATTTGATGAGTGAGAATTCCATCTTCAGAGGCATAAGCGGCAGCCTGCAAATGAAATTTATTCATGTTATACAATTTGTTAAGAGAATAATATGATTCGTTTAAGTACGTACCTGCCATGCAACTCCTAATTTTGCAATTTCTCTTCCTGATAATCCACTAGTTTGAGCTGCAATATCTGAACATAATTTACCGTAGTCAAATTGAGATACTTTCAGTCTTCTACAAAGAAAAAATATACCGATTACAAAAACATATCGACAATGTCTAACTATTTGTGCACCTTTTCCCCTCAGCTGCTGGTTGAAGCACGTATTGCCCAAAATATAAACGGACTAATCTTTCGCGTTCTTCCAAACCTGGTAGTGTAAACTCTACCATTTCATCTATACGATCGTTGACTGCCCAATCAAATTCTTCTGGAACGTTACTGGCTAATACAAGCATGAATCTAAAATAATTTAAAAGAAACAAATAAATTAAATTTAAATGGCAAAACAGTCGTACTGTGATTGTGATTTATCTTACTTATTTGATTGATCACCAGTTTTGTATAGGAATGCATTTAACGTTGCCCGTAAATCTTCACTCGTCAATCCCTATGATGTATAATGGTCGTTAAGTCAGAACAACATCTAAATCGTTATTTACCAAACTACGCTTCCTCAAAAATGCATCGGCTTCATCTATAAATAGCAAGAGTCCTCGCCGACTGGTCGAAGCCCAATCAAATAATTTGTGCATAGCTGTGACTCCTTCACGTGCCATTGGAGCAACATCACCACCCGTCATGATGGCATAATCCATTCCAGAATGCATTGCTAATCTCTGAAAATTATATGCATAAAAATTAATAAATGCAATCAATTCAAAATAAAAAAATTACCTTCGCAAAGAGTGTTTTGCCCGTTCCTGGTGGACCATACATTATAATATTACGGAACATGCCCTTATTTCGTTTGGTGTTTCCAGTTGCTATGGCAATATCTCGTAGACGTGTTTCGAGTTTTGGATCTAGCACGACTCCTGCTAAGGCATCTTGTGGTTTGTTCATTAACCTCACTGCCGTCTACATAAAAAAATTAATCGTATTTTTTTTCTTTATTTCTATTTATAATTTACCGTGATCGGATGTTTTAACATTTCGAATGGCGTTAATCTTGAGGTTTCACGCACCAAAACTGGTTTTTTAAGCCGGGCTTCTATATACCTCGCTAACACACCAGTACCTCTTTTAGCAGAGTAAACTCCAACCGCTAACACTGACAAACCAATAGCCTAAATAATTTAACAAATTTAAAACTAATTTATCGTATTTTACCTATAATTTTAACATACCGTGGCAAATACTTTATCCCAATCGCTAATAAATTTGTTAAATCCAGTGCCTAAAACGTCGCTCACTGTTCTGTTAAAAATAAAAAAATAAAAAAATAAAAATATTTAAGAAAAAATATAAAATGTTTACTTGATGGATTCAAGTATGGCTGTTCTGTTTTCAGCAGCTTTTTGATGAAGGCGGTCCAGATACAAATCGTGGTTTTCACGGTCAACCTTCCCTTTAGCATGCACTTCAGCTTCAACTCGTCTAATTTCTCCTTTAGTCCGAAGCTCCATTTCGTGTTCAATCGCAGCTAAAAGGATTATACATTAAAATAAATAACGTTCCTCAGTTATTTGGAAAATACTGGTTACCTTTTCGCATGGCCTCTTGTTTAGCTGTAGATTCCTCCTGCTTTCGCAGATTCTCGTCATTCATTCTTTGCTACTCACAAATAAAACAACTTATTGCACTGAATCTGAAAACAACTTAAGAGCGAAATATTTATACATGTTGTAAAAGTTCATCTTCATAACGTTTTCTGGCTAATTGATCTTGATACAATGCTCTCTATAAAAAATGACAGTAAGTTAATTTTAAAATTAACAGACTCGTAGTATATTGTGTATACCTGTTGATGCTGCTTTGTCTCTTCGGCTAAAGTTTTCCTTCGTTCTTCAGCCTGTAATCGAATTTGGTCCAATTTTGTTTGCTCCACGTGGGCTTCATATTCTTTGATCCTTTTTTGATGGTCCAATTGCATCGTCATCTCTTGCATTTTAGATAAATCCAGTGCATCTTTAGCGTTTCCTATTTAAATCCATAAAATGTTGTTAAATTTAAAAATTCAAAGGTCCATTGTCTACTCACGTGAGAGTTCCAACTCTTTAGCGGCTTTAGCGGCTCTTTCCAAAGCCGAAGAATCGAAGCGGTAAGCTTCCATTTTTCCCGATTTGTCGACTGGAACACCGCCGCCACTGCTTCCACTGCTTCCACTGCCTCCACCTGCATCACCAGCAGGTGGGATCGGAAACTGAGGTAGATTTTGATTGGGATTTTTAATTCCAAAAATCCAGGACATTATATTTTGCAACGTTACTTAAGCCTAAAATAATCGTAGGTCCTACACCAAGGACTACACGTGCTCTCACACAGACATGAAATTGACTGACGCAATTTCCGTAGTGGGTTTCTTGAAAAGGTGACATGGATGCCGCGTAATAAACTTAGTAAATAAAAACATCAAAGCAATTCAGTAAAGCCAATAATATTATATATGTTGTAATAATTAAGTCAATTTGAAAGTAATCACATTGTATATTAAGCCTAAATTTGTATGAGTTCGATTAAATTGCGATGTGACGCAATGTATTCTGGATATCTGGTTTTGTTGCCATCATAGCGAAGCAAAAAGAAGACACAACCATATCACATACAACTGCTAACAGGGCGTTTGTACTTTCTTTATCGTCGCAATTCGAAGCAATATGGATTTATTTGGAGATTTGCCTGCACCAAGTAATGAAAAATGTCAATATCTTAATAACACTGATTAAAATGTACACATCAGGTGAATATCAAGCATCGTTGGATGAAGCGAGCGCGGGAAACATAGAGTACAGGGCTGGAACGAGCTACAAACGGAAAGCAGAAGTTGACTATGAACAAGCAGCAAAAAAATCGGCACAAGGTTTACTTAGAATAAGCAATGTAAAGACCGCTCTAATTACTTTTACTAATCAATATAACTGATAAAAAAATTAAATTTAGCTACGGCATTTGAGCTGAGAAGTTTCGTGAGAGACCGTAAGGGTGAACGAGAGGACATGCAAGACGCACATACTATTTGTGAGAATCTGCACGAAGAAATTAAAAATCTGGATTCCTCAGTGTTAGTAATTGTCTTCATTTAATTTAGATTATTTTTTTAATTATTTAGTTTTTTTTCCCAGGATACGTCTTCATTTTTATGGAGTTTTTGATGGTCATGGAGGTGCGAGAGCTTCCAAATTCGTTGCTGATCATCTGCATCACAATATTGCACTAAAATTTCCAAAAGGTTGGCTACGAATTGGTAACGACCAGTGAGATTTGAAATTAATTAATTGTTGTATAATAGGCGATGTTAAAGCAATCGAAAAAGAAATTAAGAAAAGCTTTATTGACGCATTTAAAAAGACCGATGATGATTTTCTCAGAGAAGCAACGAAATTGTAAAATCAATACTAATTTAATGTGTAAAAATTAATTATTTTATTTTAAATTAGTAAACCAACATGGAAAGATGGAACAACCGTTGTAGGAATGTTCGTCATTAACGATATTATGTACATATTAAATTTGGGTGACAGCAAAGTAATAAAAATCACACAGTTAGCGATTTCTTTAGGAATTATAATTCTTATAAATTTGTTTAGGCTGTTTTAGCACGAATTAATGACAAAACTCAGTCTGCCGTGGCTATGCCTTTAACCAATGACCACACGCCTACGCAGTACGAGGAACGTATGCGAATTCAAAAGTCCGGTGGACAAGTGAGGTATGTTTTTTGAGTTTTATTAAATGTATTGTTATTTAATTTTTTAATTGTTTGATTTCACATTAGAGAGGGCCGTGTTCATGGTGTCCTTGAAGTGTCTCGCTCGATCGGTGACGGCCAGTTTAAATCCCACGGTGTTAGTTGTGTGCCCGACATCAGACGTTGCCAACTTACATTAAAAGACAAGTATTTGAACTTGCGTCTATTTTATGTTTAATTTTACGAATGATTTCTTTTATTTTCTCTCAAAATAGATTTGTTATCTTAGCTTGTGACGGTTTGTGGAAAGTGTTCTCTCCGCACGAAGTTGTTTCTTTCGTTTTGGATGTTTTAATTGTGAGGCATTTGTAATCGTTTTATTTTTAAAGTTCTATTAATAACCGGAAATGTTATTTTCAGCGCTCAAAAGTCCCTGCTACAGATACAAAAACAGAAGAAGACGCGCGTTTTGAAGCTGCTTGCACTCGATTGACCAATGAAGCTATAAGACGTGGATCCGACGATAATATTACCGTGCTTATCGTATCCATTAATCGCGTACTTTAATTGTTAAATCGATCTGTTGTACCTAATTGTAATTTTTGGTTTAAAACTTTAAATATTGCATCGTTCACTAATTAAACATTCTTTGAGATGGATCAGTAGATTCAATTTCTGTTATTTTTCGTAAATTATGTAAACAACAAAAAATAGTAAACAACCGATTTTTTTAAATCTTTTTTCTCTGCATTAGTGTGATTCAAAAATGGCGCTTCTTAGCTCATGAGAAAATAGTTCCAAAACATAAAAACAAATTACACGCAAAGTTAAATTTATAAATCCAGTACACTAGCACAGTTTACCGGTTGAAGTATAATAAAAATAAATAATAACTTTAGAACATTTTTTTAATCTAATAAGTTTCTTTTAGATGCAGCAAAATGCGTTGGCCAATAGGGTTCAACAGACGCTGTGTTGTGTTACGTCGTGAATGAATCAGCGTGGGAAACACGCGGGTCTGTCTCAGTTGGTGATCACATTCCGTGAACTGCATAGTGGAGCTTGGTTTCTTCAGTGTATCTAGGTTGGCACAAATTCCACGGCCTCATATCAACTTGTTTTTACGACCTTCAAGCATGGCGAGTGAAGAATTGTCATCGGTTCTAAGCAGACGTCAAGCCATTAACGAGGGACTCGAAAAGGGAGAAAATATCAAACCAAGATTAATAGTTTTTAATCCATTCACCGAATTTCCTGAATTTTCCCGCAAAGAAATCAAAAGTTACGAACAAACATTCAAGCGGTAAGTTACCTTTGAACTTTAGTCTTAGTCCAATTCGTTAATCCAAAGAGGACAGTTAACGGTTTAAAGTCCGGATTGAACTCATTTCAAACTTTTATTTGCCAAAAAAACACAAAATCCCTAAATCATGAATCTCTTCTACAACACAAATGTAACGGTCCCTAATTACTTAAAAAAATAATAAAAAATAATAACGACTTAACGACTAACCATAAATGGAGGGAGGCTATGGAAACTGATATCCGATGTCCGGGTGGGCGAGTATTATATATTATTTTAAAACTTTTTAATTTTCATAGATTTTCTAGTAGGATACGACCGATATGGGAAGGGATAGGTTTTCTTTCCTGTGGTTAAAAGTCGTTATAAAAATTAACGGGATGGTCTAGGGGGTGAGTAATCAAATGCGAAAGGAAGTTTGTGTGAAGATTTATTCAATTTTTGCAGTTGGGGTATTATAAAAGAAAAATACGGTATGTATACAATGGTATTTGGGTGAGGTTTAGCACCTGTAGTCGCGGTGCCACAAGACAGGTTGGAGCAGTATGAAAAGGAAGGCAGCTGAATTTGTTTGCACCTGGCTTCCTGTTCCTCGCACGATCATTGTGGGTGGGGTACGGCAGGAACCAGGCTTCTCTACACACCTTTAAAAGTTGTCTTTTGTGAATGAAATGATATTACTATACCCCCACCTGTAGTAAATACCGAGTCAAAATCAAAGGGAGGTTTTATTTGTTTGAATTTTAGGCCTTTTGTCTGATTCATTAAAGATGATTTTGATTGCGAATATATCTATAATTGGAACAAATGTTTGTGAAAGCTTTTTCCAGCTTTGAAGTGATTATTTTTAATTATTAATCAACTATGTTGCAGATTAAAAAGGAAATAAGAGGGGGGAAATAGGTTAAGTGTCAAAAGCTGTTTTTATCAGATGTGATTCCATATCTGTTGGGCAGGGCTTATTTTTCTTTTTCACTAAATCTCCCAGGGTTTCATTCTGGTATGATAAAGAAGGAAAAAATCGTTTCATGGGAACAACTCCACCCAAAAAGAATTCCTTTACCTAAGTTTTCTTATTCATGTTACCCCTTGTGTGGGAATAAAGTTGAAACTTAATCATGGCTTGCTATAAATAGTTTGACTCGCCAATTTTTTTTTCTTTGTGGAAATTTATCAAGTTATCTCAAGACAGCCACTTAAAATTTTAAATTTAAATTTAAAAAAGATAAGATTTTGAACTAGGTTAACCTCCATTTGTTAACTTAAGTGTTGATGTGTTGAACACAAGAAACCTTGTCGGTTGTTTGGTTGTTTCAACTATTTTAGTAGTAGCGTGTGGCGATGGTTTATTTGAGTGGCTGGAGTTGTGTATTTAGTATGCAAGAACACGAGGGAAATGTAAATTAAAGTTGTTTTTTGTTTTATTTATAAGGTTCGATGAAGGTAAAGACAACTTTATTGATTTTGAAGAGTTGAAAAGAATGATGGAAAAGTTGGGTGCACCGCAGACACATTTGGCCTTAAAAGAAATGATAACTGAAGTTGATGAAGATAAGGATTCCAAGATTAGTTTCAGAGAAGTAAATAATCTTAACTTGTTTTGCAAATCTTTAGATTATTTAAATTTATTTTATTCTATTTTTTTTTTTTTTTCTTTTAGTTTTTGCTTATATACCGCAAAACTAGAAATGGGGAGCTATCAGCTGATAGCGGGTTAGGTCAGTTGGCCAGTTTAACCGAAATCGATGTGGACAAGGCTGGAGTTGGAGGTGCAAAACATTTTTTTGAGGCCAAGGTAACAAAATTAATATGTACTTAGTAATTTTTTTTTTTTTTAAAAAATTGAATTTTTAAAATTAAAAAAAATGTTCCGGGTTGTGGTTTTGTGTGAAAACACTGTAGGAAATAAAAACTTTTCAAACGTATGTGAATACTTTGTGACACAGGATGCTGACACAATGACATTTTCCTGTCTCCTAATAGAAGAATGTAACCTGATATTCGAACCGAAACCATATACAATAAAACACTGGAAAATCAGTGTTTTATTATATAAATATAAATGTCATAAGGAAATTAGAATTTTATGGTTTACCAACACAAAACGGATATTTCAATCGGAAATACTGATAAACATGTAACTAATGTCGTGTATGTCTAATGTGTTTATCACTTGTTTAATTTTAAAAGATTGATCAAATCGGACGGAGCAAGAAGTTCGAAGAGGAAATCCGTGCGGAACAAGAACAACGAAAACAAGAACTGGAAACGCGGAAAGAACGAAAAAAGGCTTTCCAAGAAAAGGCATTGCTCTTTGAAAACGTCACTGCGTCTTAAAATATGATTAAAATTCATAGATTTTTTTCCGGGGAAATTTTTTAATTTTCTTTCTTTTTTACTACTTTTTTAAACGCTGTTTTTTTGAATGCTAAATTACTCGTCTTTTAATTTTTTTTAAGTATTTTTTTTTCTACTTAAAACTTTGTCTGTGCCATAAGATCTGGATTTAATTTTATTTTGATCTTTAATCTAGTTTAGAATCGATTAAATGTATTTTTCTTTAATTAACATTTTTGACTGGGATGAGCTGTCTAGTCAGCAAGTAATTTCACCACTGTCAATATTTCTTCCCACTAATGAATGTGCACCGTTTTGGGATTTGTTTTGTATATACACTAATTGGGAATCAAGAACTATTGTGACAAATGTATTTTTACAATAAACTGTATATAAGTGTCATCACTTTTCACACATAGCATTTAATTATTCTTATAAAAATTACATATTTCTGACTGCATTTGAGATACAAATTAGAAATTGCGTTTAAAAATGATTATTCATTTCTATATACAACATATTTACACCTATGTACAAGCGCAGTATATCACTTACTATTTGTCGGTTCTTGTTGGCATAAAAATAGTGAAATTTCCTTATATTTTTAATATTTTCACTTGATTTTAACCTTGACACCACTCTGACTAGACACTATACATAGACAAGGATTATAGGTGATTTAAAGTTGAAACCAATCAAATAAAATTCACAACTCGTGAATTATCCTGCATAACATTGTTCCAAGTTTCTTTCAGTGTTGAAACACCTCGATTGGAAAAGTAGAAATTCATATAAATTCGTGCGACCATTTTGTACTTAGACATCCTGGTCCGAGTCACCAGTATATGAAGATAGAAGACAAACAACAGCTTCGTACGTTGACATCATGATAGCAGTGTTTGGAATTTGCCTCACCAACTGCGTCGCCAAACCACGATACAATCCGCGACAGCCTTCCTCCCGCACTACCATAACTAGTGTTTGGAAGAAGCCCTTGTATTTATCGCCTTCTTGACGTAGCCTCGTTCTTGCCACTTCTATAATAATAACAAGTTCAATAAATCTTACTTATAGCTAATTAGGTTAACAATAATTGCTGAAAGTACTACATAAAAACACAAATGTATGTCTCATTCTCGACAGAAAAAACATATTGCTCACAGCTGTTTTAGCTGCTACCAAAGAATGGTAGCTATGACAACCCATAGATTTTATTGCTGTTCTTATTTGAGCGAACTGACCTCGTGAGTTTGCATTTTATGCGTAGTTACACCCACATTAACACAACAAACGAAATTCTTTCCGAAATAACAACTAACAATAGCCCCATTTACTCGAGTCGTACATCCGTGTTGATATTTATTTGTTTATGTATATGATAATAGTAATATTAACCATGTGGATACGTAATCACTGAAGCACATGTTTTGGAAAAGGCACCAGCCATCATGTAATCGAGAAAATCTCTAGAAGTCTTCTCGCTATTGCAATTGCCATTGCGACGTTGCAACAGCTTAGCTTTGACTGCTTCGTATATCACAAAATGAATAACAGTCTCCGATACACCAAAGTATGAGGCTGTAATGCCTTTATAAAATCCCAATAAACCTTTGGTTTTATAAATGCCATAAACGCAATCACGTGTTGTCAAGCCTGCAGTTTTGCTGGAAAAAGAAATAATAAAAGAAGAACTTATTAATAACCGTTTTCTAAAATAACTTGGAATTATTAATTTTTAACTTATTATTAAATTATTTTTTCCCTTTAAAATTTTTTTTTACGTTATTTAATAACCCACAACATTTTGATATCTTACATGTGAGTGACCTCACGTATGCTCTCTCATGATTTTCTCTCAAACCTCTTAATTTGTGCCACTGTCAGCCCTACAACCGACCTGGGAGGGAATGCATAGTTAATGGGGATACATATATTCATACAATTCACACACCAGGTATACCACAACTGTGTGTGTAAAACAACTGAGTACTCATCGGCTCACCATTCTCGACAACCATTCTGAATCCACGGCAAGTTGAAGTGAAGAACGAATGATCAACTAAAAAGCAGTGTCTGTCTAAGTGTCTATTGCTCATACATGCACAAATTAAATTATAAAAAACTAAAATCTAAAAACAACACAAGAGTAATCGACAATATTCTATAATCAGAAATTAAATTATAATCGTCTATTGACGGCATATCGTTTGTTTATTTTTAAAATATGAACAATTACCCTTGAGTTGTCTTGTTTAACATTTGACTAGTGATATTTTTATATTTTTATTTCATTAGATTAAATTTTTAGATAAATAAAAATGAAATAAAATATGGAAAAACAGTATTAAAAAAGCATACTTGCCAAAACTGAAGGAAGGGAAGTCAGCACAAAAATAAAAAAGAAATTTTTTCTAACCTCTGATCCAACTGCAACCTTGTTTTGACAAACCAAATTGGATTTGTAGCTGTGGAGGCAGCAAAGCCTAATAATAAACAAACAAATAAAAAATTACAAAGATAAACAACATTTCGAAAGTATATTTTGATAAATAGGCACAACCGATCAAGTTGGAACTGGTTGCATGCTATTTTTAATGTGACAAAACCAGACACGAGTGTGATATGTACAATGTTAACGATTTATGCCCATAGCGCTAGACAAATAATAAACTCGTTGATTTTACACGTGTAAGTTGTTGCAAAAATATGAATACCATTTGAAGTAAAAATTTCGTTATGTAACCTTTGCTAATAACAAGAAAAGTGTCTGATTTACCTGCACATAATGCTGAACACATATGAACTAAAGGTGTGTCGGGTGAGAAGCTCTCATTAAAAATCTTTTTTGCTCGCGAATACGTGCAAAAATAAATAGCCCTAAAAATATATATATATATATATACAAATTAGTTTCTAGAAATAAAGCTTTTATGAATTATTTGCTACCTGGATGGTGCAACTCCGACCAAATTAGGGCCAAGTCCTTTAAATAAAGCTCTGGGTCCCTCATTTTCAACGATATATCTATAGAAATAAAATAAAACCTAATTTTACATCAAAATACATCATTTTAACAGCACATTTATCAATTATTATTATCTGTAAATTGAGACAAATATTTTTAGATATCTCAACCGAAAGTGAATCAATGTCGATCAATGTGCAAAGTGCCAAAGTCACAAAATTCGTCATGACACGTTTTTCTCATTCAGCGAGTTCCGAATTTCAAATACTAAAAAATTTAATTTTTTTCTCTAAATTTAACCACAACATTTTTAGTTAGATATTTACTTGAGGCAACCCCAAATGCTCATCCGAGCAGGTGGTTTCGAAGGTGTTGGTGACGATTGACTTAATTCTGCATCATAGATCAGCACTTCAGATGACCTCGGGGCGAAACTACTAAATTCAACCATAGACGAAGACGCGTGATTTGGATGAACATAAACATTATGGAATGTGGCGACTGTAGACTGAAGACGAGTTTTTACCACCTCAAGTGGACATGTTGCTATTGCACCAGCAGTACCACCAGCACTAAAAAAAAAATATTAAATTTAATAATAATAACAAAAATAAAATTAATTAAGCTTAATTTATGTCATTTAGATATGATCCAACAACAAAATTTCTATTTTACATTTAAATTTTTGTATATTATTTCATTGACTACGCACAACAATAAATGTGCTCGATTTATCTTACAACGAGTATTTTTCAGGGATATAATTCACACGCCCTTGGGAGACCCTATCGACTGATCAGAAATAGATATTGATAAAATACTTTTAAGAGTATTTACCCTCCTGCAATTAGATGAATAATTGTATCTCGTTGAGACATGCGAAGATCACTCGTTAGTTGCACCTCCAACAATGATCGGGTTAAAGAATAGGATGTAATAAGTTAACGATAACACGTAGAGCAACAAAGTATGGAGGTTCTGTTGAGTGTTGGGAGGAGGATCTCATTCAACATCACCATTGCACGTGATACAAGATGTGATTGGTTGCAAAGTGGTACTGTGACTCGTAAGAGCGGTGACGATTGGTGGAAATTCAATAGAGTGAATGTGAACACGTGAAACTTGTTTACGACTTGCTGCCAGCATTTATGTACCGTGCTGCCAAACACGTTTTGTTTTTAGCCGTTGGAGCTATGACAAATCGAAGTGTTCAAAGGTTGTTTCATGTTTTTTGCATTGCGATAAGAATTTTTTTTTTAGAATGAAGATAAGTTTGGAACAATTTTTTTGATTATTTTTTAAAATTTTACATTGGCTGATCCGAATTTAGATTTGACCTGCAAATTTCCGTTTGACATCGACTATTTATTTTTTCTTTTCTTTTATAGATTGCGCAATGCGCACACCTAATTTTAACAACGCATGCTTATAATTAATTGATACACGTTGTTTGGAGAAAATGTTTCTATATGTTTGTTCTATATGTTTGATGTCAAAAAAAAAATGTTTCAACAAATATTATATTTTATTTTGTTGTCGTATGAATGAATGGAAAATTATCGTTGCAACATTATTTAACCAGAAGTTTTAAGATGACACATAATCGTTCCAATTAAATCATGCCAATTTTAGTTGTTTTTTAAATGCCATTTCATAAATAGGAAATAACCTCGAGGTGTTCGACCAATGTGACTATCTACGTAGTGCTATATGCGAGGCAGCAAAATAATTTCTCTTTTCAATTTTAGTCAAAAGATGGCGCCACTTGACGTTATCAAAATCTCTACGGAGTCGATCCAATTCAATGCTAAAAAGCAATGTCACGTACTCTTAAATTTTTTAAGGTATACGAAACTGAACTGTTTAAATAGTGAAGGTAAATGGCCTCGAACCAATTTATTTCATGTGCAAGAAATACGACAGATGAGAGTCTTGTTTCGTGCTGCGCAGTGAAGCAGTCTAGGGGGCAGATGTGCGCTTTATGCAGAACGATCACAGCTGCTGATAAGTTAGACTGCAAGCACACTACTGTAACCGGCAGACCTCAGAGCGAACACCGACTAGCGACGCCCGCACTAAAATATCAGTCATTACTGGTGGTCATGATAGGTGCTCAGAAATACAAATTTCGCTACTCGGCGGGCTACAAATTACAGGTATTTTAAAAACAATGTGCGATTTGATATTTCATTTTAAAATTAGATAGTATGGATTATTTTTATTTTATTACCAGTATTGTTACTTATGGATTTTTGGAAGTATTTTTTTTGAAGAACTGTTGAGAAATTATTGGTTGCTATATCGTTCTTTTTGTCATGCAAATTTTTCTGGTGAAAAAACTTGAAGTTGGCTGTTTGCCACGATTTATTTTATTTTATTTCACCTTAGAGATCAGATGTCTAATATGGAATTTGTTATACAACGTATTGCTTACTAACAAATTATGCACTAAAATACAAAAACAAAAGTTTTTATTTTTTGCATGCAAAAAAATTATTTTTGTGACATGAAATGACATTTTTATGTTGCTATTATAGCTGCAACTGGATTAAATCGATTTGTTAACTTTTTCAATAAATAATGCAATTACCGTACCTCAAACATTTTTTTTTCTAGACCAAATATTTAAAGTTCATCATTTTGCTTTCAACTTCTTTTTTTTTTAAATTTAAGAGTTCTTAAAAGTTATCTTTGTTTTTCTTCACTTTTTTATACTCGCGCTTTTGATACGCGCTGCTTAAGTAAACCTTATGGTATAAATATATTTTGAACAACTTACATAAAAGCATTACTGTGTTTCTGCTTTAAAAAAAATAGTTTCCGTGTTGTCATTCAATTTGTCAAGAAGTTTTTTTCCGCTTTTATCAAAAGTAAAAAAAAAAACTTATTAATAAAAACATTAAACTTCGACTAAATTTGTTGATACCTTCTTAGATGTGGAATTGAAAACCTCATTAAAATAATAATGAAAAGCACATTTCCAAATTAGGCAATAAAAAGAAATGAAGAAAAGATTATCGTGCTGGTAATAAAAATGAAAATAACTGATAACGGATATAACGTAACACCGAAAGAAAAAGAATTAAAAAAAAAATTAATGAATGCAATCAAACTCTTGTTTGTGTTTTACCTGCATTTATTATACAAAAGTAAGAGTAAGAGTAAGAAATTACATTCTTTTCATTACAACTAATTCGCTTCAAGTTCGCGTAGTTCGCGTACCAATTGCAAAATAAGCTTTGTCCATAAAATTATATCTCTCTTTTCTCGGTATTGATTTCCGCTGCATTTACCGACACTTTTTCTTTTTTTCATCCTTCGGGCATCTTGCACCTGTGAGGTCGTTCGGGTGTGTGTGGAAACTGTAAAATAATTCATTACACAGCTTCCATTTTCCAGATATCTTAAGTCAAAATTTAATTAACTTCCTTTTAACTTTAACGGAAATACTTCCGGACATGGGAAAAGTGATTGAGTGGCTGGTAAATTAACAACCAATTTAATACGCGCTTTTAGCAATTTTGTTTATGTTCTATTTCGAGGCAATATTTGATACATTTAACGCTGATAAAGTAATGAAAGCAATCCTACTGTCATTTAAAGTTTGTTGTGAAAAAGTAACGAGATTTACACTAAAATGGAGTGCAGTGTAGGGTTTGTGTACACCCCTTATGAAAATGGACCTGCAGTTTTTTGCAGCGTTTGCAGACAATTTCCTGCAAACATTTCATAATTTTACTGCAAACATCTGCATAAAGGTAGGTTCTGCAGTTGCAGTAAATTATTTACAAATAAATAGTTGCATAAGAAGACTTCAAAATTTGTCTGTGCAACATACTTGCTGCTGATTTCTGCAGATGTATGCAGAAAATCCTTTGCAGATAAATTATGAAATTGCTTCAACATATTCTGCCACTTTTAGTTGGCGGAACCGATTGTTGCAGAAAACTGCACACCATTTCCATAAGGGTTTTAACTTTAACGGAAATACCTCCGGACATGGGAAAAGTGATTGAGTGGCAGGTAAATTAACGATTAACCAACTTAGTACGAGCAGCGACGCTTTTAACAATTTTGTTTATGTTCTATTTCGAGGCAATATTTGATACATTTAACGCTGATAAAGTAATGAAAGTAATCCCACTGTCATTTAAAGTTTGTTGTGAAAAAGTAACGAAATTTACACTAAAATGGAGGGTTTGTGTACACGTCTTTCGAATATTGATCTCTGGAGTCTCTTTCGTTGTTCGATTTGTATTATAGGAGGGAGTTAAGAACTGTTTTATCCCAGCGAGTACTTTTTTTTACTGATTTTACCAGGTATGAAGTGTGTCATGTGTGGGATTAACTCTTGAATCACGTATAGGAATGTATTTTTGCTGAGATTAAACGAAGAAAAAATTTGTTTGCTGATAATTAAAGGTTACAGGAAAAGAAAAATGATATTTCCCTAAATTGTCAATACACCCCAAAATAACACTTACAATACACTTGGGGTGTCAAAAAATACCATCACATAAAGTTTTTAGCGTTTGAGTTCAGGTTTACTAACGTGAAAAACGCAAGAAAAACACTAGGTGCATTCAGGAACTAAAACTCGTCAAAAACGAGTTTTGCGTGTGGTTAGTTTTATGTGTGTTTTTGTGTATAATTCTGAGTGTGAAAATCTGAAGCACGTTTTAGCTAAGTTTTAGGCAAGTTTTAGCTACGCTTTGGCTTCGTTTTAGCTTATATCACATGACTTGAAGCAGTCGTGTGACGCATAAAACAAATGGCGCCAATCTAACTCTACAACAGTAGAGTTAGATGCTGCGCAGACGAGTGCGCAATTGTAAGACACAACTCGTGTCTCGTGAAACGCTGGAATTGTAGCGTGTCCTAAAACGCGCGTTTCTCGGCTTAAACCTAAACGTTTCCGGAAATGACAACGCATTTCAGGAAACGAGACGAGGGAAACGACTGAAACATGAAAATGTTTTAGTTCCTGAATGCACCTAATGAGAAATGGCGCGAAATGGTGTGATGGCACCAGTTACGTCATGCATGGTATCCTTTAGCGCAGTATGTTTACTTCATCGACTGACGTTTCATCGACTGACATTTTATCCCCAACGTTTCATCGACTACCTTTCATCGACAGCATTTGATAGAACGTTTCATCGACCGGTCAGTTCATCGACTAGTCAGTTCATCGAATTTCGATATTTTAAAAATTTTTTTTAATTTTTTTTTGTTGGTGGGTATTTAAAAGTTTAGTTTAGGAAGCCCACGCAGTGGCCCCGCCGGAGGCGTTAGAGCAGAGTTGCGCAGCGCAGCGGAGCAACGATACGCGTAAGCGCCGCTTGTGAAAATTCTCATTTTCGATAAAACATACCAAGCATTCGATAAACCGTCAGTCTATGAAACAAGGCGATAAAATGTCAGTCGATGAAACGTCAGTCGATGAACCAAACCAGATCCATACGTTAATGTATGACGTAATTGGTGCCATAACGCCATTACCCGCCATTTCTCATTTTTTTTCGCGTTTTTCACGTTAGCAAACCTGATCTTCAAACGCTAAAAACTTTATGTGATGTTATTTTTTGCCACTCTAAATGTACTGTAAGTGTTATTTAGAGTCTAAATGACAGTTTAGTAAAATATCATTTTTCTTTTCCTGTAACCTTTAAGAAGGTCGGCAAACATGTTGTTTGTCAAATTGATGTTTAATACATTTTATATTTAGGGAAAAGAAGATTATTTCGCGTAGCAAATTTCGTGTAGTAAAAATAGAATTGAATTGCTTATCCTGCCAATATTTATACGTAAACGACTTTATATTAAGAGACCGGCTGTTTCCTGCTTTTTCCCTCTCGTTTATGTGATCAAATAAATTAGGCTAGAAATGAGAAAATTTGAGCTCGGGAGAAACAATTCAAACACTTGCAAATTAACTTAATCCCAGCACAGCAGCTAATTGATCAAAGCAAATACATTCATTTACATATATACATACATACATACATACATATTCATTTCAAGTTTCAACTCGCTTTTTTATAGTTTAAAATTAAATGCAAATTTTGTTTAATTTCGACTATTCTATTGTAGATGATATCATAAATTCAACACAAATCTTTATGTAATTATCATGAGAACCAAATATATTCTTCAAGCTCTCCTTAAGTACGTCAACCGTCATAAAGCGCCGCTCTGTTACCTCATTGTCCTATGGGGATTAGGCACATTTATTTCAAGTAAGTCAATTTCGTTTTCCATTTCCGTCTATTTTATGTTGTGTAGGACTAAAAAAAAATTGTTTTGAAGTTTTTATATATTAAACCTTTAGATTTCACAATTTTATTGAGGAATGTTACCTTTGACTGGGGGTGTATTTCAGTTTTTTGCCACAAACCTTCTCCAGGGTTATCACGTAAAAAGAGAGAAGGAGACAGTGATGCACCAGATTTTTGTAGCACATTCCTGTTCTTCAGCCATGTCATTTGTGTTGCATAAGAGGGCACAAAGGACTCGATGGATGGAATGGATGGAAGGGTGGACTTTGTGTTATATCTTACCCAATAGACGAGCCAGATGGCGCCTCCTGCATGAGAAAATCTGCTGTTGTACAATTCTTTAGGGAAACGCTAAATTTGCTGCCTGTGGTCTGAAATGCTCGGTAGCATTACACACCATATCATTGAATGATGAACTTCAGAGACAGGTTGTAACGCGAAACTATTTGCCTTTACAATTTAATGGTTAAATTAAGTATTTTGTGGATTCTCGCCACGATTGCTATCTCGTATTATTTATTTGACTACAATAATGTTAACAGCTAAAATTATCCACAAAGAAGTTGCAAGGTCATGAAAAGATTTTGGTGTTTGCTCAATCAGCTGAAAATAGCAAGAAAAGCAGTTTTCAAATTTATGCCTGCTTTAAGCGCTGGTTTATTGCCACCTGATTCTGATTCGGGGATGTGCAGTATCAATTAGAAAGAAAGAAAAAAATAGAACGGGTTCCTGTTTATCTTTTCAAAGGGCGGAATTCATTATCCTCTTGAAAGAATTACCTCGTGAGACAAACTCTTAATTTATCGGTGTTTGTTTTTGAACTTAAAGTTAACATTTTAAGTCAGTGATAAAAATTTTGATTGAAGCGATGTCAAAGTTTACAACAACAAAAAAACAACTATATACGTAGTACATATTGTATAATTTTTTATTTATTATTTTTTTTTTTACGGGCTGAGTAAAACAATTCTGTGCTATGCTGTGCCCTGTTTATTGGAGATTCTTAGATCAATTTTAAAATGTCAGACTGAGATTGGATCTTTGTCAGTTTTGATGATCAATTGAAGACATTCTCTTTTCATCCGTGTAATAACTGCCGTTAAAATAAAGTTCCATCGAATTTCTTCTATCAGAAGCAGCTAAGGGGGATGAGATACCCATTCCCATTTCTTTTTTCGTGCACTGAAGCTAATAAATTTTTACTTCTTTACTGCTGGCTATCATTAATGAACGCAATTAAATGCTTCTTCATGCAGTTCAGCTTAGAAAACTGGTTGCCATGGCATGGTGCTTTACTGCTTTTAGATGTAACTTAAAAATTACTTGAATAAATAAATTATAGTTATTTCCCTAGCTTGCAATTGGGTAAATATATAATATTTAAATATTTATTTAAAACTTGTACAGGTATTCAAATATTCATATTCCAAATTTCCAATGTACCTCCTTAAATTATTTAAATAATGGCTATTTTATGCACGGTTTTCAAAACTCTGTATTAGTTTAAGAATTCTATTTTTTAAATTGGTAATGAGAAAGTGGATTGAACTTCTTTTTTCTTTTTAAAATAAATTAAAATTTAATCGATTTTTTTTGTTTATTTTTTCAATGAAATATAAATGAATGTGACATGTAGTGATGTTTGAAAAATCTTTTCAATCTTTTTTTTGAATAATGACTGCATTTCATTAAAGTTTCGTTTATTAGTTGCCAAAAATGATATCTAAAAAAAAATGTGTAATATAATTTTGGCACTTGCACAAGATTAGACGAAAGTTCAGAGAGGAATGGAGAAAATGAAATAAAACTGAGAGCGAACGGTGTTTCGTTTAATACAAGCGATTTTCAATGCACAAATGGCATGAGCAGCTAAAGAGGACGGTTATGGCATGAGCAGCTAAAGAGGACGGTTATGGCAGGAATGGTGCAACCGAGGTTAGTGATGTGACTATGCTTCGTTTCGTCCAGTCAGGAAATAGAATTCAGAATCAGGTAAAAGTGAAATTGGCAAACGGATTTTATGGATTTCAATTTCATTTTTAAGATTTTTTAAAAATAATTGTTATTATTATACTGTCTACTTAAAAAGATTATTTTTTTAGAGAGCTTAAATATAAACTGCAATTTTATATATTGCAGCGCTTTTTTCCAATTGGACAAAAGATTACATTCCTCAGTATCCAGAAGTCCGTCCTGTTGCAGCTAGATATCATCAATTAACCTCAGCTGTCAATTTTCAGAAAAAAACCAGACCTATCAAATATTGCGCCTTACCAAATACAATTCTATTAGGCCAAGAAGGTATATTGTGAGTTATTTTTACGCAACTGCTGGAAATTGTTGGCAATAACATTATTATTAATTTGGAAATTCTTATTACTATGAAAGCAGGAAAATTTCTAGTTTTTCTAAAAGAAAGTTTTTGATTGGAAAGTAATTTTTTTCGGGGATTTCTATGCGACATAAATTTTTTTTCCAACAATATTCAGCAGCAAAGTTCTCAGAAATCCCATCTTAAAAAATAATTGCGCTTTACTTTTTTTATCGGTTGAGAACAACAAACCGCATAAAACTCGTGGCACAAAAGAAACAGGAAAAAGATATTTACTGTACTTCTTATAATAGGTGCATTCGAAAAAAAAAAGTTGGGTTTTTTTAAATGTTTCAGTTGGAAATCCACTTTCGTGCGGAAACTTTGGAAAATAATAAAAGGCCGAATTTGTAAAATTGTATTGCTGATCATTATTGATCATAGATACCACGTTTTACTTCCATGTAGTATTTTTTTCTCGGTAGCTTATTCCAGCTTATTGCATTGTCTCGTCCTTGCTTGTTACAAAATTGCAAGTAAGCAGTTTACCCGACAACCTGTCTTTTGATAACCATTTACAAATCAAACACAAAATTCTGTGATAGCCCATACGCTTTAAAAACCAATGTGTGCAATTCCGCTCGCTTCTTGAATGTTTTTAAAGTTTAAACATGTGGCTTTAAATCTTAAATATGCATAGTGCCATCAGTTGTTGTTCTCGGCAGATGTGATATCAGAGTGCTGCTTGAAATTTAATTTAATTTTTTAATAGGCAGAGGTCGCAAGGGTGATCTTCTTGAAGGCGTGGTCATCATCACAAGACACGGTGACCGCGGCTCTTTACGTGGTCTGCTCAACCAATCTTTAGTCAGTTGCTCGGTCAATTTTTCTTCACATTCTGACCTAACCCGATACGTGAAATTTATGAGAAATAAAGAGAGAGAGCGAAGCAAAAGCGACCTTTTTCGTCATTTTCATCTACTCCCAATACTGAGCGAGCAATGCCTTTCGGGTCAACTATCAAGTCAGGGAATAATACAAATGCTGCGCTTGGGTAAATTATTGCATCAGGTTTATTTGAAGCGGCACTATCTAGTTAACGAAACAACAGCTTTACAGGATGTTATCGTTTTCTGTAGCAATGTGCCTAGAACTTATCAAAGTGTGTTAGCGTTTTTGCATTCCTTTTTGCCTTCTTACCCCAGTTGGAATAATGTTAAGATGGGTTCAGGATTGACGTTTTGTCACTCGCGTAAATTCTGCGATTGCCCAGTTATTGATAAAATAGAACAAGTCATCTGGAAAGAAAAGTGGACTCATTTGAAGTCACATCCAGCTGTTTTTAACTTGATTCAGTCTTTGACTCCTTTGTATGGGGTTGTGAGTGACCAAGACGGGGGACTGCCAGATAGTTTGTTCGATTCTCTAATGGTGTACTTATGTCACCAGCAGAAAATGCCTTGCGATAAAAATGGAATTTGTGCTTCTGTCGATCAATTGAATAACTTAATGGCGTTTTTGGATTGGAGTGGAAGGCAGACGGCAAATCACGGCTTATTTAGGCGAGCTTCGAAACTTAGAACGCACGGCTTATTGGTAGATATTGTGCATAGATTAATCAATATAAAATCGAGAAATAAAAAGAAATCAATTCCGAGAATTGTTATTTATTCTGGCCACGATCTCACCTTAATTGCTATCATGTCCGCTCTAGGGTTTTACGATGGGTCGAAAATTCCATACGCTTCTAGACTTATTTTTGAGTTGTATAAATCGCACGATTCTAAGGAGTTTCATGTTAAGATAATATATAATGGCAGAGATTTAACTAAAAGGATTTCGCTCTGCTCTCATTCTAAATCTCACAATATTAAAAATCAAACTAAATCGGATTTTATTTGCCCTTTAAGTAATTTGGAATTATACATTAGCAAAAATTTCTATAGAGAACTCAATGTGACAAGTTTCCAACAAGCTTGTTCTAATCTTCCTTCCTCATCAAATAAAAGGCTCAAGTCTCTTCGTTATGTGCGATCAAAATCGTTAATTTCAGCAAAGAGTTAATGAAAAAAATCGGGATACATAAAAAGATTAGAAAAGTTTTATTAAAATTACTTCAAGCGTAAAATGGCACTCTAACTTGTCTTTTAAGGCCAAAATAATTGCCATTTTATTTTTGTTCTTTGTTTACTTTTAAAATATGCATATACATTATTTACATGGTGTTCTAAAACTTCTGATTCAATACATTATGTAGAACTTGATGCTCAGAAAGGTCTCATCAAAGTCATAGAAATGCTAACTTCAAGCATTCCCATATGTATAGTTGTTGAAATCAAAATGTTGCGTTAAAAGTTGGTATTTAATTTGGATTTTTAAGACATCATGGCATTTTTGTTAATACTTTTTTCCGACCATTTAACTTTTAAAATCAAAAAAGTAAGTAAATTGAATGATTGAAATTATTTTATAAGTCGTTATGTAATATTCAATTTTTTTAAATGTTTATTATCTATTTCAAAATTATGTGTTAATACATAATACTATATCTACTTTGTTTTTTACATATCTTTCTATTATGTAAGAGCACGATTTCTACAGTTATGTTATTTCGTTAAAAGTTTTCAGAGTTTTAATGTAAATAAAAATATAGATCGATTTCTTTTCTGTTTTATGCTTGTTTGCTTTAAAAAAAATCTAAATTCTGTGCACGATAACTCAAAGGGGCGCCTTGCACAGAAGTTTACATTACAATCGCAGGGGGTGCTTTGGGGACAACTCACGTTGCTAAATAAATCAGTTCTTTCTAAATGATTTTAGTGTGCCCACAATTGACACTTCTTTTCAGGATTCATAGGAACTCCGTCAAGACAATTAAAAACATTCGAGAATTCTTTAGAATTACTTAATACCCCAATGGTCCTGCAATTAAAATTAATACAATTAAATTTTAAATAGATACACGAGAGATTTTACCTATATTGGCCCGGTGTGTGTATATCCTTGGAATATTTATCGTATCCTTCTTTGCTAACTATTTCACACCAAATCTAAAATGCACGCTTCAAGTTTTAACACGAGTTTTTCAATTAGTGATACTTTCTACCTGTGCATAACTTATGAAGAAGAGTTGTTCTGGGTTATAGTCGAGACCGGGTAAGCCTTTTTCTTGCCCATTTTTTTTAATCCAGTCTACATACGCTGCATAGGCGTGATGTAATCCCGCGTTGTCACAAATATTATCACCAAGAGTATCATTACCATTTACCTATTATCAATGAAAGAAAATTGTGCGCGTTAACGATCTCTCTTGATACCACTAAAATTCTCATCAAGCTAGTTAAGCGTGCCTTGCATGATTGCTTTTTCCATACAATAATCAGTTGGGGGGCAGGAAATGTGTCTTACATTTAATCCGCTTTCTCCTAGTTGATACGTTGAATATTGTTCTACAAAACAAGCTGCTTGACGGTTGAATTTCTCAATCGTATCTTCAGGCCACCATTGCGTTAAATTGCCATATTTGTCAAAGCGCCTGCCTAACAGTGCATGATATTGGAAAGAGAGACTTAATTAAAAGTAAAATTAGAAAACTATTGTACCGTGATTATCGAATCCGTGTGTTATTTCATGACCAATTACAACGCCGATGCTGCCATAATTTAAATACCTACGAATGTGGATTTCATGATTATTGGAAATTTTTTTAAATTTAAAAAAATGATATGTTTACATCGGTCGTTTCGAGTTAAAAATTGGGTTTCGCAAAATGCCAACTGGAAAAACTGAAATAAAAAAATTTAATTGGTAAAAAAAATGTGTTGGGTTGATTGTCGCTACTCCTAAGTGCAACCCCTTTTGATTGAATATTTAAAATTCACATTACTACTCACTGATTTCGTTGAAATTTGCTCGGTAATAGGCATTCACTTCTACAGGTGAACCCAACCAATCTCTGCACGAGAGAAACACAGAGTAATCAAAAGGTGTGGGAAGCACAAAAGAGTGCAACATATGAAGATGAAAAAGCAATGTGAGGAAAAAAGTGCAGATTACACCACTCAAGCAATTTGAAGGTGAGGAAAAAAGGATGCGTATCGATTAGAAAAAGCGCAATGCAAATTAGACACTTGAAAATGCAACCACGAGGAATAGAACTTGGAAAGGAATGCATGTACAAATATGTATAAATTATTTACCTGTCTTTGTTAACAGGCCGTTTCAATTTTAGAAGTTCCTTTTGCACTTCAAATCTTTTCATATTAAGAACATTGCTGAGAAGCCGATCATTTTTTACTTCTAGCTACAAATATAATATATTACATTTCAGAATTTATAAAAGTACTTTTGCAAAAAAAGGTTTACTTACATCGCCGTAATCTGCATTGAGAGTCTTATCATCTAAAATAAATTTCGGATAACCAACTTTTTTATCCATAGCTTGTAACTGAATAGAATATCAAATTTAAATACTGTACATTACTGTAATTACTGTATGGGTATGTCATTATTATTTTTACTTTTTCTTCACATGCTATAAGACTTTCACTGTCTAGCCAACTTTGCTTGCCCAGTGCAACTGATAGTGCTTTTTGGACTGAATCAATAATCCTTTCCACCTCTCTTTTAGCATTATCTTTGTCTTTATGTCTTACATATAATGCTCCAACAGCCATTCCCATGCCATCACTTGCAAGAGCAACGCATTCTTTCCAGCGAGCACAAAAAGGACGACTGTCCCCAGGTTCAGGGACATCTCTTCTAAAATCTGTGTATAAACGACGCAGTTCTCTATCCGAATAAGGCATGTATTTTAATATAAATCGCCATAGCATGTAATTAGATAAAATTCTAATAAAAAAAATTTTATAAATGATAAAATTTATGAATATAAATAGTAAGACGATTTTACCTATTGGGAGTTTCTTTTAAAAGAGTAACTAATTCAATTAAATAAACTCGACAGTGCACAATAAGTAAAAGATTTGATTCATCTAAATCAAAATTTAAGGCTTCATAAATGGTTTGCAGCATTTTGGTCCAATCAATCTTTGAAAAAGAGAGTTATTTTTAACAGAATTAATAATTGAGAAATGTTTGAAATAATAATTTTTACTTCGGGGATTTCTTCTTCCAGATCAGACATGCTGAGTTTATTGTAAATGTCATCATCGTCAGTAGTACTTGTATTGCTTTCATCCACATACCATATTGCTTGTGAAATCTAGGGTCAATATATGTCTATATACTTTAAACAAGCAAATACGCAGTAAATATAACTATATTTTTTACATTAGCAAATTTAGTTTCAAATTCTATAATGTCAAATGCATCTAGTTTTGCGATTTCTAAGTCAGCTCCTAAAACTCGTGCAGCACTAACGATAAGATGTTCATAGCCTTGAATGTATTTGTTTGCATCTTGATTACTGGCATTGAGATAATAATCCCTCTCCATTGCAGGACTTCCACGAAAAAACTTGAACAAAAGAATAGCAAAAATCGTTATAAACTTGGAGCGATGATGGAATATGCATGAGCTATCAATACCTGCATTACATAAGCTGATGAATTTTTAAAATCTGTTGACACGTGAATGTCTACAAAGGGTTGCACCTGGAAAATAGCTAATTTACCCCAAAGAACTTCTAAATCAAATGATTCCACGCGTGATTGACTGCTGTCCAGAATTGGCCATGAACCAAGCTCTGTTTGCGTGAGTAATTCAATAAGAGGACTACTATCATCTAAGAAACCTATAAACAGAATGAAATTAAAAGAAGATATTTGTGTACTTTATGCAACTTTGATTGTACTTTCATTCATGCAAGAATGATATAGCGTTTTTAATTTAATGGTCGTATCACTGTCCGTTGCTACAATAGGACCTTCTATTAACTCTGGGAAAAAAATATTAAAATTTTAAACAATTTAATTAAACATGGTTTTTGTCATACTTTTAACGTCAACGTAAACATCCTCTTGCATTTGCTGCAAAATTGATTTGATATAATGATCGTCAGGAACCACATGTTGTTTCAGATAATTTCCACAAGAAAATTGATAAAAATCATCACATGGATTCACTGTTGCATCCATTTTACTTAGCATGCTGGATGCAGCTTTTATACATTCTGCTGACATGCACACATCATCATTTATTCTGTTAATTCCTATTATATCTTTTTAACAAAAAAAATTAGTATAAAAATATATTTAAAAAATTATGACACTAAATACTGCACCTGTACATAAGCAAATTGTAAGAATGGTGCAAATAAGAATGAGGCTAAAGGACAATAACAACAAAATCTTCTCTAAAATTGTTCTTTTATTTTGACATTTTCTAGAAAAAAGAAAAAATGTAAAATTAAAAACCAATATCAAATATGAAAGTATAGTGCTGTAATGCTGCTTCCATGTTTTTGGTATATTAACTTAAGTTAAGCCAATTACTATCAGAAAATTTAATTATCACCATCCAGAACTAATGCAAATAAAATTATCTTCTGCTTCAACCTAAAACACATCTAGAAACTTGTATGTAAACAAATGTATTTTTAGTTCGGTTTTGTTTAAAAATTTTAATCGGGTATAAGTTGCACGTACAAAATTGTTTATATTTTAATAACTCGTGCAATCCGCAAGCTCAAGCTCAAGGTGGAAATATGCAAATCTTGATTTGCAAACGTTTAATTAGATACTTATTAAGCAACACGTGGCACTTAATGCAATAAGAAAATCTTAATGCTTAAGAATTAGTGCTTATATTTCAACAAAAATCGCATAATAAATCTTTTGACGTCAGACACTCGTTTCAACTTACCTGCAGTTGGCCCTTTTGCCGGGTTCCATGCGTGAGCGTCCCGTTTTCATCGTCAACCGCACGTGCGATCAATGCGAGGTGCAGTTCCGCTGCAAGATGATGGCGGATGCTTACAGACTTCTCGCACTGATTACTTGGGCTTGGTCTTCATAGTGAGTTTGTTCCCAGCTCTTCCGCTCTGTAATTACTTGTTTAAAAACTGCATACGTATTGACGAAGCACCGTTATCCTCCATAACTGCATCACCAATAGGAGAGCAAAATTCATGAGCGTCACGACGCCAAAGCATCTAGAAAATCTGATTATACGTAAATATTTAGCTTGGAAATTTGTTGTAACGTTTATTAAAGCAGACGTTCTGCATTACATTATTATTGAAAATATTTGTTAATAACAGCATAAATTATATGATGTGTCCGGAATAAGAACGGTAATGATGCCAATATACAGTTCTGTGCACAGATTTTATATACTACATAGTAAAATAAGTGGTGTCAAACTCATGTTTTGAGATTAGAAAGCCCATCCTGTTGCTATGGCAACTACCATTGGATCGATGTTGTCTTGTTTTAAATTGCATAAAAAAGTAAAAAGTAAAACGTCTATAATTTTTATTCATCAAACAAATTTTAAAATTATTTTTATTCCCAATTAACGTAACGTAAAGTAATTGTAGCAAGCGAAATTTAAAAACTTCATGCGCAGTGGATTTTTTCTTCAGTTTCTATGTGAAATAGAATTGAAAATTTAATAATTATAATACACATCTGTTTATAGAATTTATATTTACTGATTGTCTGGACTACTGCTTCCGCTTGGGCTTTTTTCTCGCGTTCGCTTGCGACTCTTGCGTGCAACTTCGAATGGAAAAGTTTGTACATCACTAGCTCCTGCAAATAAATAAATAAATTAAATTTAGAAAAAATAAATGTAATTTATAAAAGACCAGTTTCTGATGATTCCGTTTGTAAAGAGTTTGACCGCTGATAAAAATTATTCGACGAAAAAGAAGTGCCAGGCTCATCATAAGAGCTGCAGGAAAGTGTCACTGAATTCTGCTTCCCGCTTTTATCAATCATCATGAATGTTGCAGGCAGAGAGAGGTCGAATTTATTAGGTGTTGACATTTTCAAAACCACAGGTGCGGGTTTGCCTTCAATCGTAGTATTATTCTTACTCTTTATGGATTTCAATTCTCGATTGGTTTCTGCTTGTTTCAGTGGATCCAGCAATAAATTTAACGTGTGATCATCGTTTGCTTTAGAGCGTGGAGTTATGAAAGGTGCCAAAAGAAACTCCCTGGATTCCACTGAATCTGTGTCTGCCGAACTGCCCGATCTTTTAGCTAATAAAGCAGCCGATACACTATGTCGCGCTGGTCGAGTTCGTGGACGGTTACTACGTAATTCCACTGACGAGTAAATGGGTCTCGAGGAAATTATTACGGAGTCTGAAGAGGTTCGGGATATTCTGTCATTATCTAGACTTTCCGAGCTCTGTCTAGAAGAGCATGATTTGGTGACACCATTACCTGCATTTAAAAAAATATAATAAGTCAAAAAACATTGAAAATTAACAATTCTAACATGTTGACAGGCAAGTCGTTGAAGTAGATGGCCTGCATAGCGATAACAAATTGGAATAGTGAGGACAAGTTTGCTGAGAAATCATCAATCTTAAACTATCATCAGATCGTTCTTCATTCGGCGATTCACCCGTGTCAGAGGATGATTCGCCGTCATCACAATTCTCATCACTCAAACGACGTCTTTTAGCTTTGAGAGCTGACAAATTATTCGATGAACGACGTTTCCGTCTTTTCCTTCGGTAGCTTCTAGTGGACGAGTCTAAAAACTTTAAACAATTTACTTCCTTTTCTAAACTAAAGAAACTTTACAAAATAGTAATTCACACCTGAACTGTTCGAGTGATTCGACCGATATCCGGACGGACCGGGCAGATTTCCATCAATTGGCGAATTGCAAATTGCAACTCTAATCTTCGAGGCATCATCGTCGTCTTTATCGTTTGACACAGTAGTCCGACTTTCGTCGCTCGATTCCTCATCTTTCGCTTCTTCGTCGTCAATACCTGCTAATTCCTCTTCGCTCTCCGCGTAACTTTCTTCATCCTCTTCTTCCGGTCCAACACATTGAATATTCAGTTGAATGTTCACTTCATCGTCGTCTTCATCTATCATCGCGATTTGGGAAGGACTAATCCCTTCCTTACTCTTTCTTCTCTTCTCAGCGCCTCCTCGAAGAGCAATTCTCCTATTCTCATAACTCCCTCCCAACAATTGAAAAGAGTAAGGCGACTGATCGTCTACATCTATTGGCAAAACCATGCTGGTCTGCAATTCAACTTCATTAAGTTAAAAAATTTATTTCTAATTACGTACGGTACTAAATTTTACCCCTTCCCTCATGATGTAAGCTGGTTCGCCAGTTTCCATCGCGTCAGGAGGAAACGCAGAACGTTTAATGGGCAATTTGTACTGTCGACCTGGTGGTATTTCGATGGGCGTCCATTGCCAACGAGAGTCACTCGCGGCAAGCAAATCGTAAAGAGCCGTCCACATTTCCCTTCTCGCTTCGTCCACGGTCAGGACGTGTTCCCTGAAGCTCCACGCGTGTTTCGAAAGATGCAAACGTTCTTCCGCTTAAATTAATATAAAAATATATAATTTATTGTATATTTTTCACGTGATATTCATTACTTAAGCCCAGTTTAAACTGCCTGTTGGATATTTCTGATTTGGCCAACAATCTAGGCCGAACTACAGCGATTCCTTGATGCGGTATCAAAGGAACCATTGGGTGCACCAAGCTTAACTGAGGTATGAGTTTTGGTCTTCCTTCCATTTTCCCCAGAAGCCTATCTAATTGATAAAGTTCCAAACGAATTTCTTGATCTCGTAACCAGGGATGTTTTAGCGCTTGACGCGCTGTTGGGCGCGCGTTTGCTTCCCATTTTAATAACCACGATAAAAATCCTCGACCACCACGACTCACTGCAGTTAAGGCTGGAAGGGTCATTAAGGAATCTAAGTTTTGACGTATGATCAAACGTCTATTCAAGCGATCAGCCAACGTGTCGCCACTCACTGGACCGGAGATGGAAAAACCAGATAATAATTCACAGATGAGTCCACCGACTGACCAAACGTCCACCTTTAATTTTAATCGAGAAAGAAAAACAAACAAACATGTAAATTGGTTGTTGGTATGGAAAGTAGAGAGAAAAATTTAAATTTCATTAAAGATAAAGCTATGCAAAATAAGATGTTAATGAAATAAAAACTGGTTTACGTTTATTAGAACATAATTCTTTTCGTTTATATCGTACTTTGCTTAAGTCGTGTCCCATAGAATGGGGGTAATGTTCAAGAATTTCTGGTGGAATGTGATCCATTCTTCCAAACAGCGCGTAACGATCGTTGTAGAGAGTAACATAACCCAAACCTCCGATTCGCAAATTGGTTAAGTTGTCAACAAACAAAGCTTTTTTTCTGACGTTCAGGTGAAACAAACCCATGGTGTGCAATCGATTCAAAAATATGAGCAATTGTTTCGCCCATTTACGAACAAGAAGCTCGTTCACCTACAGAAAAATATATTTTAATTAATAGCAATAATATTTTATTATTATAAAACCTTATGTTTTATTGTGGGGTCAGGTCCTGTGAGGATGTCGTGAAGTGAGCCGTGACTGTAAAACGGACTCACAAAATACACATAGCTGTCGTAATAGAAACAGTCGGTTAATTCCATGATATGAGCACAGCTGAGCATTCCCCAGTAGAATAAATCGCCTCTGATATTTTGTTGTTTCCTCGTTCCGATCTTAACTACCACTGGTTGTTTTGTCTGTTAAAAGTAAAATGAAACTTGAAAGTGTGATTTTCAAGCTCGATCTACAACGTATTAACTATATACCTGCCATTCTTCGGCAATATAAAGGTCGCAACCATCCAGTTGGGTGGGCGACTGTCGGGGTAGGTAGCCGTTGAGAACTGCCACCACTTCTTTCAAAAGGTGGTTGGCTCCTACCCCGACATTTTCTACATCCATCTCGTCGTCTTAGCTTTTTTTTGTTTTCGGCGTTTCGATTCTTTATTGTCTAAATTACCAAACCATTTGCAGAAGTTGTTTTTTTCGAAAGGGCGGTTGATGGTAAACACTGTTGAGTTTTCTTTTTTTATACTTTAGGTAAATTCCATTTTCATGAGCCAAGACAGAATTACATTTTCGTTAGGCTGAATTTTGGTGCTATCACATGATGGCCAAATACGAAAGATCGAGTCGTAAACAATGAAAACGGTATCTAGGTAGGTAACAATAGCTTTCACGTGACTTCTAAAACTTCTTATTTATCCAAAAAATTTAATTTTGTACATAATTTTTTTTAATGTTCTAATGTTCTAATAATTTAATTTAAAAAACTTTGTTTTTGACATTTTCAAACAAAAAACTTCGAATTTAAACGTAAACAAACAAGTTGATGATTTGAAATTCGCGCGTTTTAAATCCGCCACGTAGAGGCCGCCAGTTGTCTGGGCCAATAGTCACGTGATCCACGCCATCCTACCTCTGTCGTCTCTAATTTGATTCGCCATCCGGATTCGCGATCCCCAATTTTTGCGGGCTTTTTGCAAATTGTGTTCCGCCAAACACTCCGATTTTTAAAGTGTAATGTCGGAAAAAAAAGCCGAAATGAAGAGGGATGGCACTATGCAGATATCAAGCAAGGTAACTCCGCGTTAAAATCACCCTAATTCGACCATTTTGTTAGCAACCTTTGGAGGCCCCCGCGCGCGCGCAATGTTTCTGGTTCAAAAATTAACTCCATTCATTCATGATAACGTTAGGCCTCATTTGTCAGTGTGCATTAAAGTGGTTATTGCATTCGAGAATCCTTAATTTGTAATGGAGATTAAATTTACACCTTTAATTAGGTGATCGAGACAACGACTGCTGATCATGGCAGTCGTCCGTTTCGCGTCAAAACAGATTCAAATATGGCGGAGGGGCTCATCAGCATCCTTTCACCGTGCGGTCGCTCTTTATGGAGGTGCTTCCATCTGATGATGAAAACTACCTTTATAATGGCGGTTAAAATGAAAATTATTGACCGCTAAAATTAAATTCGAACTATGAACAAAAACATAATTTCATCAATCAATATATGATGATTTTTGAAATTAATGAAATGACCGTTATTTTAAATTTTTAAAAAAATTTTGGTAGGAAGGCGAATCAGGTCAGTTGGAAAGCGGAAAGCCTGATGCACAACTTTCTAAGAAACAAAAACTGATGGTAAATATCATAATTTTATTTTTAAATTAATTTAAAAATTTAGTTGATACATTTTTTGGATTTTATAGACGAGCGACGAGAAATCGACTTCGAAACGAATAAGTCCTATTATTAGAACAGCGAAAGAAGGAGAGGAACTATTGAAAGACATGGGTCACAAAGACGACAACCCTGATGACAGTGGCAGACGTCGAACACGTTCACAAACACGGGGAGTTCCTCCACCCCCACCATTAATACCCAGAAAAGAGAGGGTCAAAAATGCTTCTGCCAAAGTACGAGATTAAAAGAACAAATTTAAAGTTAAGTTAATCACGCAGCTAATATTTGAATTATTCAAATTTACAGCCCGATGGAACTAAAAGTCGTGGTCGCGGTCGTCCAAAGAAAGGAGAGAAAAAAGACGAAATTTTAACAGAAGCGGCTAAGGAAGAAACCTCGGTAAAGAAAGATGGAATCACAGGTGAAAGTAAAGAAGATATTAAAGAGAACAAACGGGATGAAAACGGAGCCAAAAAAGTAGATAATGACACAACCGAGTCCCTGAAACAAAATCCAATTTCCTCATCGTCAACGGAAAAGGCAGGTCAAGACAACTGACCAGTGTCTTCTGCAAGATGTACCTGAGAAATGACTCGTTTTTAACTTAACGGAAACGTTGTTTGTTTTTTATTGTTTTATCTGATGCATCATTGTTAAATTACTGGGGTAACTCGCCGGTGATTGGATAAACATTTTAAAAATGCTAAAAAAAATTAGATATTTGAGAGAAAATGTTTAAATAATGTCCATGATTCAATTTGGTGTAAGCAAGGTTAATTCAAGCATTTTAATGGCAACAAATGTCATCATTGTAAACTGTACTTTACTTTTTTATTTGTAGTTAGAAATGACAAATGTTTTATCTACAAGTTCTCCTTGGGTTTATTTTTGTTGGTTTGTTTTGACGAGCAGACAATCTGACGATACAGATTTAAATGTTTTGAATCATCAGATTGTCAGTTAATCACTCTGGTCAAGTTTTTATTTTTTTTATTATAAAAAATTTGAAGCTTTGGTGCCATTTGACATTAAATTACGTGTAGTTAATTTTTATTTTTATATATAATATATATATTCTGTTATTTTGATCACTTAAATTGATTTTATAGATCCATGCAATTAATTCTACTTGTACAAAAAATGTATAAGTTTAAAAATTTACGACTCTTGCAAAAAAAAAAAAAAGCAAGAAATAAATAAGAAATTTACAAATCATTGTCATGTTTTTTAAACACGAATGCATCTTTTAATGCATTTTAAATTTTTTTACTCTTTCCCATTCAATCATTTTTCCATTAAATGTTGGGTGGGGCAAATATTTTTCTTCTAATTTAATTGTACATAGTCAGTGTACGTATCATGCATTAGATGATCTGGAAGTAAAAGTTACATTTAAAAATTAGCATGAAAATAGTGTATTATTAAATGTGATCCGAAAGTATCATGTATCATCAAAATTTCATATATTAACTGTATAATACGCATTACCCGTATCCAAACACTATATTGTAATCTTTCAATGTTTGACTATAAAAAAATGTTTTATTTACTAGAGTTGGCCCATCACTTGCATAGATAATCTAAAATCTGTTGAAAACCAAAACAGATTTTGCTGAATCATCAAAATATTTTCAAGTGTTTTAAAGTTAATTTTTCGAATGACTAACTCCAAAACAAGCTCTATTTATAGTAACGAGTCCACACTTTGTCAATTAATGAAAAAAATATAAATTCAGTCAATATTTTTAGATAGCATAAGAATAAAAAAAATAAAGTCGCCAAAACAATTTATTTGTAATAAATGACATTAGAAACCGTTTATTTATTTATTCCAATAATTCAAAGAATTTTTTTCTACCGATAATAAGAAATACTACCCAAACGCAAACACTTCTTCCTAAAGCTCCTTGTTTTTCTTTAGTAAATCACGTGGTTTATGACGCAATGGCATTCGTGTTTCGGTGTACAGTGGTAGTTTCTACTGTCTCCCGGACTGCGACTCTGGGTGAATTTTCTGTTGATTTTGGAATTTGAAGGTAAGCAGTAGATGTTTACTACTGTTTAAGGTGTTATAACGTATATATATATTTGCATTTTTATTACGTTTAATCCGAACCTTATAACAGGTGGGATTGGAAACCCTAAAGAGTACAACATTTGAATGAACCTTGACAGAAAAGGGTGAGAAAACAAACAAAAGTCTATTTAAAAGCATCAATACCACAGACTACGTGATCAAATATAGTAAAAATAATAATTGTAAATTATTTTCATAAAATTACTTAACAAAAATAATATAAAATATGATTGCAAATATAATGTTTGGAAAATATTTTTTTTGTTCTACCATCTGCCAAACAAACGAGACGGTCGAAGTGATGACTAACTCGTATTTACTCCCCTACTTCGGTTGACTAATTCAAATTTCCGGGAAGTACACTGGCGGCGGGTGTAACCTACATCATTTAGCCAATTGGGAATCCAATTTATTTACACGATAAATGTCCTTTAAAGTGTCCTTGGCATTCCGTGCCAACATTCAAGTTAGAAATGTTTTTTTTTCTAATTTCTTTCTTTTTATTACCTTGATCAGTCTGTGGTTAGATCTCAGACTGAGTTTAGTTACAGTGTTGAGCGCTTGAGTTGTTTACAGTTTTCTGGGTTTTTTTTATGACGTTTATCATCTTGTTTACCAGTTTCAGACGTATCCTGAGTTCTTCCCCCAGATTGTACCGTGGAAATATCCGATTGTTTTTCATTGCAAATGTTTTCGATTTTGTTTTTTGCAGTAAGAAAATGTGAATTATTTTGATGTGGTTCTACTTGGGGTGGTGAAACAAAACATAAACGATGGCTCCTCGACCAAGTGCATATTCTTTCAACCTTTGGACGGAGGAAACAGCAAATTCAACTGTCACGATTGATTGTTTGATGCCAAATGGAATCCTTATTCAGTTGGAGGCAAATAGAGAGTCGACTTTACTGGATATCAAGGAAGTAAATAAAATCACGATAAATTAATGATCGTATTTAATGTAAAATGTATTTAAAAGGACTTGTGGGAGGAAGCGCAGAAATATCCGTTGTATGGAACTCTTCACGACAAACAATCGTATGTTTTTATGTGCATTAATCAAAATGCTGAGCAGGAAGAATTGGTTGATGAGCAGAAACGATTATGCGATGTTCGACCTTTCACATCTGCCCTGAAATTAGTTGAAAGACAAGGAGACAAAGCGGATAAGTTTTTGAATGCTCAAATTGGTCATCTTATTGGAAAAGGTTTTAATAAGCTATTTATTTAAACAGTGTTGGATTTAAATAATACAGTAATATTTTTTTATTTTTTTTATCTTTAGGACTGCACGAATTTGATGTGTTAAAAAGCGCCGAAGTTAATGATTTTCGGTGGAAAATGAGAGTTTTGTGCGAGGAAGTTGCAAGGGAAAGGGAAAAGAAGTCTTGGCAAGAGAAGGTCCTTTACCAATTTCCCATGAGATTAGAGAGTTCGAAGGAATTACCACCTATGATTTCGAAAAAACTTAGGGACAACAATTTAGTGATTCTAGTTCGTTTTGAAAATACTGAGGTAAAAAATGTAATATTTAATTGTTTAGATGCTGCTAATATTTTGTGATAAAATTTTCATGTTCACGGTTTGTGTCCACAAAATATTAGCATTTTTAGACACGAAAATGTATCTCTTGCTTAAAAATGAACCAAACATAAATTTTTAAAAAAAGATATTTTTACTGTGGGACGGGTTGTACTGTCCAGTTATTCGTGATAAAAATATTAAATAAGTGAGTGAGATTTTGGTCTACCTAAACTGATAAAGAATATTGAGTTGCCATACACTTCAATTCCACTAGACGTGTATCGCACAAGTCAACAAATTTCAAGTACAAGGCGATAAGATCTAAATTTTAAAAAATAACAGATTTCTATTGAAATTATATGTTTACTTGGAGCGTATCCGGCTTTTAAGAATGACTTGCAAAAAAAGTAGATCGGAAAAATAAAATTGACCTATTAAATATTACAAAAGCTAATAATTATTTTATTTTAAACATATTTTGTTTGTAGAATAGTTTTACATTCTGCGTTCATCACTTAACTACTCCACGAGAACTTCTGCAACAGGTTTTAGCAAAGAAGGCTCATACCACAGGACAACAAGAAGAAAGAGTGGAAGATTATGCCTTAAAAATATGTGGCCAAGAAGAATACTTACTTGGGGAATATCCACTTAGCCAATTTAAAGTTCGTTTTACTATAATAAAACAAATGTTGTTTTTTTAAATTCTTATTTTATAAAAAAAAATCAATTTAAACAGTACATGCGTGGTATGCTATCGAAAGACATGATTCCGCAATTGGTTACTGTGTCAATAACTAGTATACTTGGTACGTAAAACCCTCAATTTTGTTTAAACATCACAATAATTTGGATTATTTCAGTTGAAGCTGATGATCCGTACGTTAATATTGAAAGTCTCGAAACAAAAAGGATGAAAAGTGGCACACTTACTTCCAGAAGACGCCCTAAAACAAGTTGTTCGTGGTCGGTTGAAGAACAGTTTTCATTTCGTGTAAATGCCGTACAGAAACTCAATTGTGATCAAGTCGAGGTAATTATCACCGCTTAGAATTCATATAAAATATGAATGGAATTGTTTCTTTATAGGTGGGTGTTCAAGCGGGATTATTTCACGGTGGGGAAGCTCTCTGCGAACCACAAAAAACGAAGGAAAAACTAGCAATAGACGGTGAAGTTCAATGGGAAGAGGATTTGCAGTTTGACATCGAAATGTGTGATGTAGCGCGCATGACGAGATTGTGTTTAGTGATTTATGAAATGAGTAAGAATGCCAAAGGAACAAGGACGAGAAAGTACAAGGGCGGTAAACAAGACTTATACATTAACCCATTGGCTTGGGTCAATACTACAGTGTACGATTTTAAAAATCAACTAAAAATGGGTTCTATAACGCTTTATATGTGGACTTATGCTGAAGATTTGCAGGCGGAGGACTTGTTGCATCCTTTAGGTACCGTCGTATCAAATCCGAACGTAGAAAACGCTACAGCATTAACCATAACATTCCATAAATATCACTGCGAAAATCTTGTCATGTATCCATCGATAGAGAAAGTGTTGGAATATGCGGCCAAAGATGCGTCTCAGGAAAGTTCATCAGCGCCTACTGCAATTGTAAGTTTGCTTTTACGATTCTTTTCTATTTATTAATAATAGATAATTTGTTTCGACAGCCGCATGCAAGTAAGATGTATTTGGAACAAGTGCGGCAAATCTGCGCACGCGATCCTCTTCATCAAATGCACGAGCAGGACAAAGAACTTTTGTGGTATTTAAGGCACGACTGCCGTTATCATTTGCCTCATTCACTGCCGAAACTCTTGTCGTGTGTCAAATGGAACGAACACAAAGACATCGCTCAAATGCTTTCTATTTTGAAGCGCTGGCCTCAGTTGCCGCCTGAAAATGCACTTGAATTATTGGATTATGCTTATGCTGACCAATACGTACGGAAATACTCGGTGGAGTGTTTACGAGCGCTCAGGTAAATTCATCATTTAATATTGCGAATTGAATTAAAGTGTTTTTCTTCTTTTTTTTCTGCAGTGATGAAGATTTGTTACTATATTTGTTGCAACTAGTGCAAGCGTTAAAACATGAATCTTATTTATACTGTGATTTGGTGGAATTTCTTTTACGACGTGCTTTACATAATCAGACTATTGGCCATTATTTGTTTTGGCATCTTCGATCTGAAATGCACGTGCCGTCCGTTTCTGTTCGGTTTGGACTCATTTTAGAAGCTTATTGTCGTGGAAGCATTGAGCACATGAAATCGCTCCAGCGGCAAATGGAGGCAATCAATAAATTAAAAAGTATTAATGAATCTATTAAACATAAAAAGGAACCCAGGGAACGCATTAAATTGGCTATGCACGACACGTTGCTAAGAAACCACAACATGGATGTGTTGTCAAATTTACAAAATCCTTTAGATCCCAGTGTTCGATGCAAGCAATTGAAGTAATTTAATTATACGATCTATTTTGATGTATTAACTCGTGTTATTAGCAGTTTTTTGTTGTTTTATTTTCAGAGTGCGGAAATGCAAGTTTATGGACTCTAAAATGAAACCTTTATGGTTAGTTTTTGATAATAATGATATGTACGGGGAAAACATTTACTTTATTTTTAAAATTGGTGATGGTAAGTAAATCATTTCATTTTATTAAATGTCTTGTAAACAAATGTGAATTTTTCAGATTTGCGGCAGGACATGCTGACACTGCAAATGATTCGAATAATGGATAAACTGTGGAAGGATGAAGGCCTTGATTTACGTATGAATCCGTATAGCTGCATTTCATTAGATAAGCGAATGGGTCTCATTCAAGTGGTGCTACATTCTGACACAATTGCCAACATACAAAAAGATAAAGGATTGTTCACAGCTACATCTACTTTCAAAAAAGGCTCTCTGCTTGCTTGGCTTAAAGATCATAATCCAGACGAAAAGAGGTAGTGCAAAGTGTAATTATTTTGTATTTATTTTAAATAATTTTTTTTCCTTTTTTAAAATGAAGTTTAAACAAGGCTATTGAAGAATTTACTTTATCATGTGCTGGTTACTGTGTCACGACTTACGTTTTAGGAATAGCTGATAGACACAGTGATAACATCATGGTTAAAACTAATGGACAAGTAATTTATTTTTTAAATGCTGAATTCAATTTTGTCATTTTTGTCATTTTTGCAGTTGTTCCACATTGATTTCGGGCATATATTGGGTCATTTTAAAGAGAAATTTGGCATTCGTCGCGAACGAGTGAATAAATAATTATTTTAAGGTTTAAATAGTGTATTGATTGAACCTTTTGTTTTTCAGTGTCCATTTGTCCTGACTCATGATTTTGTGCATGTTATTACTAAAGGCCAAAAGCAACAATGTCAGGAATTTAATCGGTATTGGTTAAATTATTTTTAAATAAAATAATAATATTAATATTAATTAATAACGTAATAGGTTTCAACAATATTGTGAACAAGCATTTCAAATTTTGCGTCGAAAAGGTTCTTTTATATTGTCTTTGTTTGCAATGATGCTGTCTACTGGAATTCCTGAATTAACTAGTGTCAAAGATTTAGATTATTTAAGAGAAACTTTAGTCTTAGACTTATCGGAGCAAGAAGCTCTCAAACATTTCCGATCAAAATTCGACGAAGCGTTACGGAACAGTTGGAAAACATCGGTCAACTGGTTGGCGCATAATCTAGCCAAGGATAACAAAATGAATGGCTAAATCTTATAGTTTATATTTATGCTTTACCATTTTATAAAGAGTTCTATATCTGGATTTGTCACTTATCATGAATTTATAAAATATATTTTTTAATTTCTTTTATATTGTGACATGGTTTCATCAATAGCAATAAGAAAATGTTTTTATTGAAAAATAGTTCATTTCGGTACGATTGTGGAACTTTTTTGTTGTTACAATTCTATCATTCTCGTTGAAACATTCCAATATCTTTTCTTATGTACAAATGTTTTGATAAATTTAAACAATACATTCAAATTGATGTAGCTTGATTAAAGTTTTTTTTCTAAGCTGACGGCATTAACTTCTTTGGCTTCAGTCAGTGCGCGTGACTCGTGTATATAAACAGCTAAACTCACGCCCTAATGCGAGTAAGTAAACCAGATGTGAATTTAATACATAGATATTTGGAAAAAAACACAACATGAACAAAATGATTATTACCTGCGATTCAGCTGATCTGACAAAACCCGTGTTTGCTGTAACTGTTATTGCTTTGTGGAAATCTCCCGTTCCAAAAATTATCTAAAAACATCAAATAATTGAATTTTGAGATTTCCCTAAATCAGGTACGAGTTCGACTCACTTTCGATCTTTTCTTAATTTGACCACTTAAAGCCAGACTCTTCATTCGGACTGAAAGGTTGTCAGGTACAGTTTTAATCCGGCGAAGAAAACTACTTGTTCGTATTCTTTCACTTTCACCACCCAAAGTCGATACTATTTTTTCGAAATCCGTCATGGCAGTTTTACAACAAATCAATTCTCGACCTAAAATTAATAATTTTATTTTATTTTCACTTTATAAATTAAAAACTAAATTCACAACTTTGAAATAGTTGGTCTAGAATAGGTTTAACTGGTTTAACGCGTTCACAACTTGCTTGATAATCCAATATTTTTTCCTTGAATCGAAACCAGCAATTTCCATTTGTTAAGGCAGACACGTAAGCGATTAGTGTAGTGACATCCAAGTTCAAAGGCACGGTTTCAATTGCTACAGATTGTTGAACCTCAAATTCATCTTCTAATTTTAATGGTAATTCATCAAACTTAAGAGGCGTGTTTATATCGACAATTAAGTTTCCTTCCACACAAACGTTTAAACCGTCTAAAATTTTAACTACAGTTGGGAAAACTCCATTCGTGAAGTAAAATTTCACTTTCGGCGCAACGAAATAAATTGGATTCGCTTCTGCGCATTGTAAATAACTTTTCGCATGATCCAGTATGGATTTTTCACCGAACTGCCCCTGACCTAACAAAAATAATTAAGAAAAATTAGTAGTGTGAAATTGTAATGTATACACGACCTCGTTATACCTCACCTAAGGAAATTTGGTACATGGCCTGGGGATTACGAGCAATCACTTTGGTCCACACTAACCCATTCTCAGTTACGATATCTACCGCCACACGCTCTCCATTCCAGTGGAAAATCTTTAATATTGCAGTTACATTATTGAGTTCTACCGCAGCTTCCAATAGCGCATTAAGTTGTACTAAATTACTGCATAATAGATGTTCTTGTTTTAAAAGAGTCTTGTCTTTTTCCAGCTAAACGAAAAACGTTAATTAACAAATGTTACTATATTTACTTTTATATCATGTACCTTTGTTAGAAATTTAACCTCAGATTTAATTTTCTTACGTAATTTTATTACGCCTTGCACATTTTCTAGTAATGCACAGCGAATTAACATATGTTGAGCATCTTCTAGTTTTGTATGTAGCATTAATGCTGTGTTTTCAACATCTGAATTTGCCATTTTATAAATGCGATTTCTTTTCTTCTAATTGCACTTGTTTAGTCACTGTTTTAATGTGTCAAATTTCCGATCTCGACGCTAAATGTCACAAACGCCGCCATGTTGGATCGACTTTGGGGTCAGACTTGTTGTGAGTTGCTAAGCAACAAGTACTCTTATTGGCAGAGTGAGATATAATTACTATTCTGTGATTGGTTGTTGTATCTTGCAACAACACAGCGGCACATAGCTGTTGAAGGTTTCATCGAATGTATTCGTTCATTTAGGGCACGAAGAGAAAGATGGTATCGGAGAGAATTGTTTGTTGATTTATTATTTACTGAAATGACAGCAGCAACAGGAGATTTGCCATTTTTTGGGTCGTCGTTTGAAGGCAAATCATTTAGCTTGGCCCACGATCCTGGCAAAAAAAGGGGGGTAAGTATTTCATTTTGTGATGTACTGTACTGTACTGAAAATGGGGCACTTTTCGCAATGTGCGGCTTTCCTGCATCGCACTTGCAAATCTGCAATGCAGAGAAAACAAATTCGTGGAACATAATTTTTGCATGCGTTACTGGTATTAATCCTTGTTTTTTATAAATTTGTAATTTTTTGAATCTGAATTTTTGTTAAAAATAATATAAATATAAATATAAAATAAGTATAAATATACTGCGTATATATAATTTTCAAAATTAATTTTGTTATTTTCTTTGTTTTCCAGCTATGTTCAGAAATGACTAAAACGCTTTCCACCGCAACAATATCAGCTGCTCTAGGATGCGCATTGCCAGCTGGTTTTAATTTTAGCGTACTCAATGTACCTCAATCTGTAAGACATCGTAGCAGTAAAAGAAATAAAATATGAAATGTTATATATTTGTTGCAGATTTTACAAGATTTTTGTAATACCACCATCAGTGCCAAGTTAGATCGGCCTTTGACACATAAGGAATTAGAATTAATTTGGTCTTCTATCGTTGCTATATTTCTTTTCGGTGGCATGATTGGAGCCGGAGTTGCCGGATGGATTTGCAATTTGATGGGACGGTAAATTCAATAAAAATTGTTTATTACCACAAATTAAAAATTAACACATTTTTTTTACATCTTTCTTTCAGTCGGAGATCGTTACTTTTTAATCAGTTGTTTGGCCTTGGAGCTGCAGTATTGTTTCTTGGCTCAAAGTCTGCGGATTCAATTGAAATGATATTTCTTGGGCGTATTTTAGCAGGATTCTATAGTGGTAAAATTCTTCTGAAACGGGATTTGGTTTGACTGGTCAAAGTATTTCAGAATTTAGTCTGAAAGCAAGGACTGAAAGCACAATTTGAAATATGATTTTTGGATGATAGGATTCACATTCGGAGCTGTTCCAGTATACCTTACTGAAATATCACCTCTGCCATTAAGAGGTGCTTTAGGTGTAATACAGCAACTTGGGCTCAATTTTGGAATTCTCGTGGCTCAAGTGCTAGGTCTTAAAATTTTCTTAGGTAAACAAAATCTTCTTTTTTTTTAAGTATTTAGATTATTTTAAAAATTGTAATATTTTATTTGTTTCAATTACAGGAACTGAAGAATATTGGAATTATCTTCTTGGTTTTTTTGCAATTCCTATCATCTTATTCTCTATACTGTTGTATTTTTGCCCAGAAAGTCCTAAATATTTATACATTATTAAAGAAGACCATGCGGCAGCTTTGAATGGTGTGACGTTATTAATAGCATAATCATTATTTATTCAGACTCATAATTTTAAATTACCACGTTGATTTTTTTTTAGAATTGTCTCGTTTACGCGGTGTTCCTGAAAATCAGTTGCAAAATGATGTTCTAGAACTGCGAGAAACAATGAAAGTTCATACATCAGAACCAAAATGGAGTTTATGGAGATTACTTCAGTCGTCTGAATTACATTTGCCTCTTCTTCTATTATGTGTCCTGCAAGGTGTTCAACAATTGAGTGGGATTAGTGTTGTAAGGAATTTATATTTGTCCTAGTCTATATAGGGTAGTATGAAATAATACATGCGTCTTTGTATCAGATATTTTATTACTCGACGAGCATTTTCTTAAAGGCGGGAATCACTGAAGAAAACAGTCAATATGCAGGCATTGGAGCTTGTATTATTAATACGATTATGGCAACATTAGCGGTAATGCTTGGAACTATTTTTTATTTCTAAATTAATTTTAACAAAATTTGTAAATTGCAGATGGTTTTTGTCAGTAAATACACACGTCGTAGGCTGCTACTGATAAGCCTTTCGGGAATAGTCTTCTTCTTGGTGGTGCTCACTACTTCACTGAATATAGAGGTAATGTACATCATTTTTACTTTCTAAAAAATATAGATACGGTAACTCTAATTGACAAAAAAATGTTACGCATCCTTTTGGATGAGTTAAACTGATCACGATATATTAATTTTCAATCATGAAACAAATTCTTATCACTCAATATAGACTGAAACAAACTTCTAGATTTGCATATTATTGTTGATCGAGTTTAGGATTAGATCAGTTCAATTGACCATGCATGGCATGCAAGGCCTATAATCTCTACCCTAATCCTGTAGCATAGGGTTTCATCTCATTTCATTATGATTGGCTTCCCGCATCTCAAATAATGTCCACCGTTTATATGCGAACCGTCAAGAAAATAAATATCAGACTGTAGTTTGTATTTGTTTCTTGTGAAGTTAGCTTTGCTTTATACACCAAGGCTTGCACTATAATCCTTAATCTTTAATTAAGAGAAACAGAATTATCTAGCTGACCAAAATTTTCTTGCTGACCAGATGAGCAGATGAGCTCCATTAGCTTGAATATACTGTAGCAGCACCGATGAGCGGGATTTTTGCGAATTTTGAGTGATGATAAAGAAATATTTCTGCGTACACTTCACTAATGGCCCTTAGTAGTCGATCACTATGATATATTATTTATTTATTTATAGACTGAAGGTCAATGGATGTCAATAGTGGCTGTTGTAGCTTTGCTGAGCTACGTTCTCGCGTATGGAGTTGGCTTAGGTAACTATTTCAGCAGAGGTGAAAATAATAGAGACAAAACAATTCACTCGATGTCGTCCAGTGTGAATATTGGTATTAAACAATACATTGACAACGTGTTTAACATTTTATTTCTTTTATGTTTGTATGAACTTACTTGATGAGAGTAGATATTGTTCTCGGGCTAAAAGTTATCATTTCGTTCTAATTAATTAACAACAGAAGTATTAAGAATCCGAGACAATAATTGAGAGTATCTTTTCAGGACCAATTCCTTTCTTCATAGGAGCAGAAATGTTTAAGCAAGGACCAAAACCAGCTGCTATGAGCTTAGGTTGTTGGGTCAATTGGACGTGCAATTTGATTTATGCTATCAGTTTTCCATCACTACAGGTGAATAAAAAATCTCATTGAAATATTTATTTTTATTTATTTGTCATGTTTTTTTAGACGAGTATCGGTGCATACAGCTTTCTCATCTTTGCTTGTATAGTCGCTGCAGCGTTGATTTTCATTCATCGAAATCTTCCAGAGACTAAAGACAAACACATAGCTGATATATCGAAATATTTTTTTGACTTGCATCAGAAACGTAATGAAGTTACTGAGAACAGTGAAGGAGAAGTAATGATTTCACAAACATCCTCTAAATATGATAATGTTAAGTTTACTAATGTTTGAATGCTAAAATGCTTTGTTATCTTTACGAATTCTCAATAAACATTTTAGTTTTTGTTATCGATTCATAAATAACATATTAGGCAGTCATACGAATAGGCATTATTTATGTAAAGTACAATTTTTGGCTCTCGTGTTCGCAATCTACAGCTGATAGATTCTATTATTTTTTTTTTATTTACATATTAGGGTTTTGACTCAAAATAAATTTACACATTTCGAACTGTAACAAAATAAATTTTATGATTCTTCCTCTATTGGCATTAGTGACCGTAAATGGGTCCAAATCATTAAAGTCAGTACTGTATGTGGACCCACGCGAACATAAGATGCTCCAAATCCCTTATAAAATCCCCAAAATCCTTCGTTTTTAGCTATTTTAAATATGCAATCGAAAAATCCATCGTAAAGAAGCCCGTTTCCTTTTGCGTCTACACCTTGATTGTATATGCGAGTAGATATTACATCGAGAGGAGTCATGAGCAGAGTAATAACGAGACCACTCAGCATACTGGATGCAAATTCACTCAGTATGCTGCCTTGCGGGCAGCAATCCAACTGTAATTTAAATATTTGTCAAGCACAAAAGTTGTGCATGTGTTCAACAGGTGTTTTTATATTTACATTTAAGCCAGTTATATACTCTTTAGCTTTCGAATAGGACGTCAGTTGTGCAGCTGAGCCTAAAGTAATTCGAGGTAAAGCGGCAGTAGAGCCTCGCCACAGACCTGTAAAGCCGCTGTCTTTATATATAGTTTGTAAAGCTGAAATCAAGCTTTTGTGGTGATGTTGATATCCAACTGCAATTTTTTGGCTTTTAGATTGACATTGGAAGTGAGTTTTGATCTGCAAATAAGAAGGAAGACTATAAACTCATGTTAGTATTAAGACTTTGCCATCACTTCCGCGTCACAAAATATTTTTAATTTGTTAAATTTTATAGTTTGTTACCAAGTATAAAGGACTTGAGATAAATCCACTCAAACATCCAGCCAATGCTGAAGCAGCAATAGTTTTAAACCCTGAAACATCTCCGTCGGTCTTGTTGGTATAACCCAAATTTACAATAGTTTGATATACTCCTAATCTTGTTCCATTCATGACCATTTGATAAACTAAAGCTGCTGACAGGCCATTTTGTAGAGCCGCAAGTCCATCGGTACGAGCAATAACATAACCAGCGTGGAATACATTTTTATAATGTTTAGTATAAAGACCTTTTTTTTGAAGTTCTCCTTGGAGTTGCATGCGAGTTTTTATTACTTCAGCTGGATTACTAAATAAAACAGCGCCAGATGCTGCCAAACCGCCGAAAAGAAACTCCATTCTTCTGCATCCGTGATTGATTTAAAATTTTGAGCCCAGATTAGACAATTAAAATTTGTTGAATTTGGTAATGATTGATGGCAGCTACTTTTCACGTGTGAAAAGTGGCGCCATCTTCTATTTAAAAATGCCAAGTACAGTTTATAATTTAGAATATACAATTAAGAATACATTTCTTGTCGTCAGATAAACAATAGTGTCAAACAGTCATTCAAACATAACATGATTGTTCAAAAATCTGAATTGTTTGTATGTTATATATTTTTTTTAGCGCAATTGACGTGTCAATCTGTCAAACACGGTATAGTAGTTTACTTAGTAAATTTGCGTAATCTAATTAAAATACTCAAGAATTCAATATTCTTGAAAATTATCATAATATACCGGAAATTATTTACTTTTTCAAATGTAATCCTTAAAACTATTTTTGCTTTTTTAAAAATCTATAAAGTTTCACACAAAAACCTATTTTCCCCCTTTTTTGATAACATTTATTGAAATGTATCGGTTACATTTGTGAATGGATTTTCAATAAGACAATAATTTACTCAAATTCCAATTTAAATTCAAAGAATAACTATAAAACTTGATATTCCTTATAAACGTACATACCCAAATATAAAAAAATCTATTTATCATTAAAAAAATCTAGGTTATATTAAATTTTATGCGTTAAAACATGTATAACAAAATTAAATCGAGAAAATTTATAACACCCTTGTCTAAAACTCAGAAAACTACTTCACACAGTTTTAAAAATTCAGCCTTCAAGATGACTTTCCAACAAGGTCATGTGCCCGGAAATTAGTCGCTTTCCGTCAATGATACCTATAATACATGCCGACCAACCAATTACACTTCTTTATAACAATCACGTGATGCACCAAATTATGCTATCGCTTGCACTTGTAATCGTCTGCTTAGAACAACATTTCAACTCGTCTGGTCACTTGGTATTAAGGTATTGAATTCTTTAATAATCCATGCAACTATTTCTTCTTTTAAAAACTGCCGTAGAAAATTGTATTTAAGGAAATCAATCTTTTCCAAGGGGAATTTGTTAAATCATTTAACTGGATAATTACTATCAATTTTTTTTGTACTTCAGGTATGAAATCGAACGGAGTTGAAACAACGAGTAACACCTTTGACAACACTTATCCCGATAACCACTACTGTTAATTCAATTTCCCATCAGTCGCAATGGTTGTATGCAACGGGACCACGTTGGTTTTATCCCCGTCAGTTGTACCTGTCCCCGCGCCGGTGGCAGCAACTGTTGCGCCGGCGACGGTGACAGCGATTCCCCAATACATCGCCGCCGCACCTCCACCGCCACCGCCTGTATGTCATCCCATTCCCGTGCCTTCGTTTTGGGCAAATCAAGCTTAGTAAGTATAAATTTCTATTTTCTATTTTAAATTAACAAAAGCAAATAATAAAAAAAAGAGGAAAACAATTAGAAGGGAAAAATAGTTTCAGTCATGCGTTACATCAATAGGTCTTCCAAAGTGTTTATTACAGACAATAGATTTCAGTCAAGATGAATATCAAGCAATGCATAAAAATAGTGAATACTGACCTGCTAACACTGTCCCATTTCACCTTTTCTCCCTCTATTCATTCATAAATTTATTATCTTTTTGTAATCTTATTGATAGCTTTTCCTTTTGATAATTTCAATCGATGGGTAAGAGAAAGTGATTGAATTGAAAGAATGCAATTCAATGCAAATTAATAACTCATTTTCAGCTTAAATCGCCTCTTATAAACATTTTTAAATGTTGCGACAACTTTGTGCCCTGTTTAGTCTTAAACAAACATTTAGACCCACAATACAGCGCAAGGCAAAGTTTGTTGTGCATTACACACACGTCGTGTAAACCAAATAGACGCTATAAATATCAAAATATTAAATATACATATTGCAGCCGAGCAAATAGCGCACTAGGATATATATATTAAAAAAATGATGTATTTTTTTAATGCACGAGTAAAATAGTAAATAGATATAAAATTGAGGTGGATCTCTGGTAAGAGCTAGCTAAGAGCGGTCGGCACTTGTTCCCACTTTTTAATGAGCTAGAAAAACGAGGTACTTAAAAAACTTGACAAAAGCCACGTTCTCGTTTGAACAAACCTTCATTGCACACAATCTTCAGACGTGTTTGACAAATATTTTTAGTAAATTCTTACCTCAATTTGCTGTATTCATTTCCGCTTGAAGTGACGTTGCACGTCCAAGACCCACAAACCCAAACAACACTGAAAATTTTATGGGGTTGTAAAACGACCGGGGATGTCCATTATCTTTGTCCAGTACCAACTTATTTTATTTTATTAGTTTTTTATATTTATTTTATTAAAACTGAAAAAATCAAGGATAAAAATGTATTTTTTTTTTTTAATGGATAACTCATCACATTTACTTTATATTTGACGCGTTTCTAATTATTATTGTCAATAAGGAAAATAAAAAGAAACTTGTTTGCGACATTTAAAACCTCTTATTGTCCGACCCGAATAATTTTTTTCCTGGTTAAAAAATGTCATGCATTCGAGCGAAGATAATTGACAAGTGGACAATTATTTTTTACCACTCAATAGAAAAATGAATACTTTTCTTAATTTAGTCTTATCATATTTAATTATTTTTTTCTGTAATTTTTTTAGTGGTATGGAAGCAGTGTGGTATGGGGAGTTTTTACGACTTTTTCAACGCTACCCCCAACGATGGCATTTAATTCCATCCGGAAGTCGTCCTGGTGGAAATCACTGGGAGGAATTTCGAGACGGAGCTAAAGTCAGATTTTGTTGTCAGGTGAAATAAATCTTATATTCCGTTAATAGTCAAGAAAATAGATTAAATAATTGTTTGTCTTTAAATTAATTTTTCTTTTTTGATTTATTTTTTACGCTTAATGCTCATTTAGGATTGTGGTCATGGATGGACATCCATGAAGGGAAGAGTTATGTTCTGGTTTTTTCTCGACGTGTTCTTGAGTGAAGGTTGGATTTTATTCCAATTATTTGGTCAGCGATGTCTAAAATGCAATACAAACCAGTTTGAAAATGCTATGTGGTATCCAGAAGAAGTAGTTAAGGTATAAACCACAACACACTCACATCCCTTAGGTTTAACAAAATCAAGGTTATTTTATTATAGGTAATGACAAACGTATGTAATCGAATGGCCGAAGTATATTATGGGTTTCCTCAATGCCCGCAACGCAGTGCGCGTCGTCCAGGACGCCCGAGAAATCCTCATAATCGTGATCTTTGTCAGGCGTGTTTCGAAGGAGTTTGCAACGAAAGAAGGTGATGACGTGGCTAATTTAAAATTTAATTTTAAAAAAAATAATCATTACTGATACATAATGATAAAAAAAAAATTTAAAAATGAGTAAAAAATTGAAATCTGTCGTCATTACAGCGAGGTAAGTTGAAATAATTAATTCACCAACTGAAAACACCGCTTTAGCATCTTTTGGTGCTTCACTGCACGGTTCAAACGCTGTTGCGTTTAACAAAAATGTCATTAAAGTGATATTCATTTTTAAATAGTAAATCACACTCTTTATTTAAAAAGAGTGTAAAAAGTAGACAATGTAGAAATCTAATTTAGTTGAATTTCACAAATATTTTCTAGCATTATACATCCATTTATTTTTTTAGAAAATTATACATATTTGTTGTCGTTATTCAAACAAAATTTTTCCTATAAACAAATTCTATAATATTTTTTTGACGTCGTCTAGTATTATATATATAAAAGTATTTATATATATCTAAAAACTTGTTTATTTTTCGTTAAAAAACAGCTAAATAAAATAATTTTTATTTTGAATTTGAAAAAAGTACTCAAACCAATCGTATCCCTTTATTTTATTATTATTTATTTAAGATTACACAGTAAGAATATCAAGTCAATACAGTAGATCTTAACCAAGATAAAAAAATTGTATACAAAAATATCCCTGGTGTGTTGATTAACTGAACCATTGCTGAATTGAGAGAAAAAGTCCATTAGATTTTTTTTAAATTTTATTTTTATGAAATTTTTTAAGTAGAAAACTTTATTATTGCTGATTAATATTCCTATATTATTGCTTTATTTTTAAAAAAAAATTAATCGATCAATCAATCAATAATAAGTAGATCATCATATAAAAAATGTTTCAGCAATGGCTGCCTAAATTGTAAACAAATAATAATCGCTAAATATTAAATTATCTATTAGAAATAAGTTGCATTGATAGTGACACAATTATTACACTTTGAAAATAACCCGAAAACCAGTAGATTATACTAATACAACATAAATATATTTATAATAATAAATATTTCAAAATGTAATATTCAAAAAAGTTAAAATTTGGTAGGTCAGAATGGGGCTGGGATTTCATTCGATAAACGGGATGTAGTTTCTTGAGCATATACATAGTTTTATATATATATATATATATTTATTTATTTTAATAATTAAATTATTACACGCGTAACTATTTGTGTAATCTTAGCTAATAAATATTTAAGCCAACCCCTAGATCTAGAAAAGTTGTTACAATCACAGGGTAGAAACTACAGTACTTCTATTTTACTACCGAGCTATTTATGGAAGACATAGCCCTGCTGCCATAGTTACAAAGCTTTTTTAAATCCACGTTTGGTAGAAGAATTCTTTAACAAGATCAAAGTCACAACCACCGTTTTAGGAATAGATTATAAAGATTTAATTTTTTTAAAATGGAAGCACTTGATGACATTACAATTACCTAAAATTATATTTAAAAATAAAAAAGGAAAAACCCAACATGGTAATTAAAAAAATAATATTAACACTTTGGTATTTAAAACTAAACAGTTTAAAGTATTTTCATCTTTATACGACACAGTTGCAATCGAGATTATGCCAACATAATAAAAAATAAAACAAATACTTAAAAGAATCACAACATAAAAATGTATTTGCTATTAAAATTTTCGTAGACTAGCAATCTTAACAAGTTTAATAAACCTTCAATTGTCCTTTCAAAATTTCAATCACAATTTTTGTTTTAAAAACTTAACAAGGAAGACGCCTAATTTATTAATTTTTTTAAATAAAACGTAAAAATGAATGAATTTTTTTTGCGAATTCTAAATGCACAATTTTTTAAAAATTCAATCACCTTGAAATTAGAAAATAAATTTTGGATGAGCAAAAATGAGTTCAAGATGATTAATTATGTCCCTAATTTTATTTCGGAAGAGCTCGCTATCGTTAAGTACTTAGAGTTAAAAGAATAAAAACCATTGGTTATTTTTTAATATTTTTACATTTGGTATTTAAGTATGCTACTGTTGAGCACGCCTACAGCACCGTACAAACACGATATAACTTGAGATAATTCATATTTCAAACCAACAACAACTGTCAAATCAACTTGCGACTGTTTTTTAAGACTGCGAATTTTCAAAATTAAATTCACCACCTCAGGAAGAAAAATCCCTATGTTTTTATTGTCCGGATGAGGGCCAAATAATACGTGTCTGCAAAAATGTAAATGTTATTAAACAATATGCAAAACACTAAAACATTTTACCTATAATAAACTTTGTAGAACGAATCTGAATGCCGAGAAATCAATGCTCGTTCTAGTTCCATCGCTCTGTCATTATATTCGTGATAACCCAGCAATTCTCTGTTCAAAAAAAAATTACAGTGACAGATTCGTACATGAATAATCGCAGAACTTACTCGTGCTCATTAACTGACTGGAAATTATTATGGTATTCTAAGCAAGCTTTGTCAAATGTTTTCACTGCAAGTTCCAGAGAATCGAGAGAAACATTCAATTCAGACAGCTCGGAAGAATACAATTCATGAAATTTATGAAACTCGCTCATGACCTTCATGCCATAATCCTCAGTATTGACTGGCATTTTGAGCGAGTCGGACAACTCTAATGCTAAACTGGCCAACAGCTTGGAGATGGTAACTGCTACTTCAAATCGTGGATCGACGTACGAAAAAGCTTCAAAATCATCGTAAGCTGAATACGATAGCTTGTACTTTGAAACCGGATCTTCATTTTCAAAATACAGATGTAAAGACGAAATTCCATAACAGCTCATAAAGGTAACGTAATCAGAGCTGCCTCCCAAAATTTCTAATCTAGATATTATAATCAATGTAATGGATACATCAGTGGGAAGTAATACTGTTTAACCTTACTGGGGTTCTATGTTCTCAGCATGGATACTATGCATGCTTAACCAATGATGGTACGCGTCTTCTATAGCTTTCTCCTGAGCAGCTGCCGTAAATGCTTTAAGTAATAAAGGACTTCCCATTGCGGATAAAACTTCAGTTCCCATAATCGCTGCGTCGGTGTTGATGTAAACCAGTGCTCTGCTAGCTAGTTCGTCTCTATGCATCTGATATGAAACATAAAATTGTAGGGCAAATCGAGCTGCATAAGTTTATTTTTACCTCCAGCCATTCTGTTGAACCAATCATTCCAAACTCTTTCGCATCCCACAGTGCAAAAACTAAAGTTCTACCCGGTTTCCATCCTATTTAATTCAATGAATTAAGTATTTGTTGAATTATTATATTTATTATTTACCAGTTTTTGTGAATTCGCCGAGCGCTCGAACCGCTTCTAAAAATGATGCCAATCCAGTTCCAGGATCACCCGTTCCATTCGTCCACGAATCATAATGATTGCCGAAAATAATGTAGCGATCAGGCTCAAATTTTCCTTTCAAACTTCCTAACACATTGAAAACTTCTTCCTCTTTAAATTCATTGTAAAGTATCATTTCTATAGATCTAATATAAAAATATGTAAAATGTATTCAGATTTTTTTAAAAAGCAAACAAAATGGGTACAAGTCTTTGTCCTTATGTCCAGGTCCCACTAAATACGAGATGTTGAGGCCACCTTTCCAACTTTCATTACCGGGTGGACCATCCATATCACTAGAACACAAAATCAAAATTTTTTTACATAATAAAAATTATTTTTGATTTGTAGTACTTCATAAATTTCAGAGCATTGTTGTAACTGATGGGTTGCACAGGAATCCGCGGAATGGAAAACATCACTTTGGACTGTCTGTATGCATATTCTGTTTTTTAAAAAATTATTGTTGCTTAAAATGATGAAAACTGGAAATTTCTATTGCCAAACCAGTCGCTGGTTGTATCGGTGTAATCGGATCTCCTGGTAAGAGATTCAAAGAACCTCTAATTATTCCATCACCAGGTAACCCCAGACCATCTGGATAAATGGGAACTCCATGGACGTAGTCAATAGGATCTGGATAGAGTATGGTGCCAACAATGCCGAAATCCTCCGCAAATTTTATCTGTTCATACAAAATTTCAACTTTAATCATTTCGACTGTAAATACGGCACAATAATTTTGCGTTGACACTGACATACCTTATTAGCAATGTGAATTTGACCCATCCGCATAATAGCAATGCAACCAGTTAAATTTATACTTTTATTAAAGTGTAAATATTCAAAATCTTCTTTTCTGCCGTAGTTAACATAAACAAGTTTACCCTTAAATTGATAAATCAAGCATAAATTAATGATATTCAATAAGAAATGATGGTAAAAACCTCAGCGGTTCCATTAGGTGAATAAGCTAAGTATGGCCTCAAATCGGGATGAAGTTCATCATCTCCCGATTCCGAAGCAATTTTTAAGGTTTTGTTGTTTTTTCGATTTATCAGTTGAACAATATTTGGTTTGGTGCTGAGTAAAAAGTGTAAATATACAAACACTGATACCCACATGTCAAAATATGGTAACTTACTTGGAAGGATATGATAACATTACACGAAATTTTTCAATATGTACATTATCAATTCCCCATGTCTGCCATAAATCTTTAATATGGTTTGCGTATTTTTTATTAGCCAGTTTTCCAGCTATATGAGGTTCCAAGGTGTAGTTTCTACAATTAAAAGTTTTATCTGCTTAAATTTTAAATTCAAGAATCCTTACTTACTTAAGAAATTGTTTAATATTATCAACTTGAATCAAGTTAAGCAGTTCTTGTTTTTTCCCAGGAGTGCTAGAATATGCTGGTTCTTCGTTGTGAGATACTACTACAGTTTCTTTACTAACTTCTTTCGTAACAACTCCTCTTCTGAGAAAAAAGCCAGTTATAAGGCCTAAACAAAATACAAGCAGCACGAGTAAAACCTGTAAAAACAATTTTAAAAGTTTGATCATCGTACTGGGAAATAAGGTAATAATAATTGTAGAAACTGGTTTAAGACAATTGCTGACTCAAAACAGTGACTTTAACATTGCTCTATATGGCACATATTTTTTAAATTAAATCAAGCAGAAATAATTCACTATTTATGCTATAACTTTGGAGAAGTGCCAGTTATTGTATTGGCACTCAAAAGCAGAAGAATAAATATTTTTAATACCTTAATTACTTTTCCTTTTGTACCACTCAACCATCCATCCTGTATTTGTTTTTTTTGTGCATCCGGTCGGTATTCAATGTCAATATTTTCAGAATCGGCATCCCATTTGGTATATGCTTTTTTACCTCTAATGTAATCTCCCATTTTTTAATTCTGCAAAAAGAGTAAACAACTGATACTGTTCTGTCAAAATTTTTTGTAAACAATTCAATATCTATGTTGTTTTTTTAATTCAAATATTAGCATTTTTGTTTAAAATATGCGTTCATGTTTTTAAAAAAACAAATTTCAAACAATCATGCACTATTCAAGCAAAGCAACAAAGTTTTTTTTAAAAAAAAAAAATATACATAACAATACCTACAGATCAAATATGAATGTGTAATTTGTAAAACAATCGGTTAAATTCTTGCTTCAGTCCTATACGTCAAGATATTTGAAACAAAGCACTGCGCAAGATACCCATCTAATTCCCTCTAGTTCATATGATTTGGATACTGATCTATAGTTAGAATCACGATGTGCCGCTTATGGATACCGAGTACCGATCAAGGAGGAGCGGGAGGGATGACGAATGTAAAACGTCATTGGTTCTGCTGTCCCTACAACATTTCCGTAGCTTTGTTTTTAATTGTACGTTTTTAATGTAACTTAGTTTTTAACGTTAATGCTTATTTACGAGTATTATTTTGATTGCACCTGTAATGCTTATAAAGTTTCATAATCTTTAATCAAACAAATATTTTTAATAGTTTATAGTAAACTAATTTTTTTACGTTGTGGATCATTCGAGATACATGCACCGTAGATTGAACCGCATCCGATAAGTGCTGCCACCGCCCGTGCCAACACATACAATATTTTGTAAAAATTGAAATGAGAATTATGTTAATTATTTTGTGATTTTAGAAATAAAAATAGCCTAATTTAGTTTTATTTTTGCATTTATAAGAAAATAATAAAGAAAGTTTAAACAAACAGCATGCACAATGATGCCATCTATTGTCGATTATTACCCGAATATACCACCTAAACAACTGATTGCCATTGGTGGAAATTCGCTGGCATTCGCACACACATCACACCGACATTCCACCATTTTTGTGTGGTGCGTGTGTATTGATATCGATGACCGGTTTCTAGTATTTCTTACATTGAAGTTAAAACTGAAGTGAAAATGGTAAGTACGTGAAATCGAGAAATGCTAAGATATTCAAACATCTATACATGAATATGCGAAACAAGTGATAAACTCTTGCTCATTCTCGTAATTATTACGCCCTATGATTGACAATTCAGATAAAAAAACAGAAGCGCAACCCCCACTGATCAAACTTGTTCATATGTTTGGAGTTAAAACAAGTTTGAAAGAGTTCGCGTAAAAGTTTAGGGCGATGACAATAATTAGCAGAGTGAAACCCAATCGAGATAAAGTTGCAACCAACATCCTGTTAGTTCTTAAATATAGCTGAAGCTAATAGATGGAAGTAGGTGACGCACCTGCTCCAATTTACTTAAAAAACAATTTACGGTATCAATTTATCAACAAATTAATACTATTACTATTTATTTATTTTGAATAGAATGAACAACAGTTAGATTGTGCTTTGGATTTGATGAGACGGCTCCCTCCACAACAGATAGAAAAAAATCTTAGTGATCTTATAGATCTTGTGAGTATTTTATAATAACTTATATAGAAGTGAGAAATTAATAAAATATAATATTAATTTCAGGTTCCCAGTTTATGTGAAGACTTACTGTCTTCGGTAGACCAGCCTTTAAAAATAGCAAGAGACAAAACCGTAGGCAAAGATTATCTTTTGTGCGACTACAACAGAGATGGCGATTCCTACCGGTCGCCTTGGACCAACTCGTACGATCCGGCGTTAGAAGATGGAGCAATGCCGTCGGAACGACTCAGGAAATTGGAAATAGATGCCAATGCGGCCTTTGACCAATACAGAGAAATGTAGTTTTTTTTTTGTTTCTGTTTTTAAGCTAATTTTTAAAATATTTTTTAGGTATTTTGAGGGTGGTGTTTCTTCCGTTTATTTGTGGGATCTTGATCACGGATTTGCAGGCGTAATATTGATAAAAAAAGCTGGTGATGGATCCAAAAAAATTAAAGGATGTTGGGATTCGATTCACGTAGTTGAAGTTCAGGTACGAGTTGAAATCACCCTTTTAGTGCTTGGTTGTTTAATTAAGATAAGTTTAAGTTGGAGTTGAAATTTTTTTTCGTTTTGATTTGTTTTAATGTTTTATTTAACTTAGGAGAAATCTTCTGGTCGTAATGCCCATTATAAATTAACATCAACAGCAATGTTATGGTTACAAACAAATAAACCCGGGTCTGGAACGATGAATCTGGGTGGAAGTTTAACAAGACAGGTACAATAGAATTTGTTCAATCATTAAATGACACGTAAAATAAATAATATGTAGGTTGAAACGGATGCGAGTGTATCTGATGTGAGTCCACACATTGCCAACATTGGAAAGATGGTTGAAGTAAATATGATTTATATGATTTCTTACAAGATGATAATAATTATTGAATTTGGTATTTCAGGACATGGAAAATAAAATTCGGAACACACTGAATGAAATTTATTTTGGTAAAACAAAAGATATTGTTAATGGTCTAAGGTCTGTGCAGCCAATACCTGACCAGAAGCAACAACAAGCTTTGTGCAGCGAATTGACAACTGCTTTGAAAAAGCGACAAGCGATGGGGGAAAATTAATGGGAAAGTAAATGTTACAAAAATGGTATCTTGTACAAAATAGTGAAAATGTAAGTCAATTCGAGATTGAATTGAACTTGTATATTACCAAAACAACCGTTTATCATACCTGCATTCCTAGCTAAAGTTATTATTTTGTGCTTATGTTTTAGGTTAAAATGAAAATATGTAAATTAAGGAAGGTTATAACAGTGATGTACATTTTTTAGAAAGGTCTTGTTGTACACACGTGGTAATTTGCTTAATTGGGGTTGATTCGGGTTGTTCAAATAAGCTGAAATCATGAAATCTTGTTTAGTAATCAATTAATGAACTTTTTTGTTATTTTGTAAGCATTCAAATAAAAGCTTGTAATTTGTGGTTATAATTTAACTTATAATTTATAATTTCAATGCAAAAAATCAAAACAATTTTGTTTAAATATTACGATATTCTTTCTGCTCATGAATTTTTTTATTTGATCTTATTATATAATGAATTTTTTTTCTAATTTCATTGATATGTTATTCATAAAAGTTTGTTTTCTTATGGTCAGAATTGTTTGATTTCGGATTCAGATAGTCATTAGACCTAATTAGCATAGGTAATTATAATTACTCCCAAAAAAAGTTGACAAAATATATTGTACAATAATTCAACACGAAGAAAAGTCAAATTTATTTTTTTAAACAAAAACAAAAAACATAAAATTCAGAGTAGAATATTTGCTGGTTTGAAATGTTTGTTTTCGAATTCCTGGCATGGTTTATTAGACCTTGCAACGTGTCCTCGTTATCGAACTCAACGGTTGTCTAACGGTGGCGCCACCGTAGGAAGGTTGTCAGCGGTCAAGCCACGCAGACTTTTTAAATATCTGTTTGCTAAAGATGTGTTGAAAACAACTTTTCATCCCCAGTTGCTCCAATTTAATGAGTTCAATTAAGTTTTAAATCAAAATTTTAATCTTGACAATAACTGGATGATTTTTATTCCATGAACAGTTTTTTACTCTCAAGCCGCGAAGTTTAGGAAATGCAGGTTCAACCTTTTCCGTGGAAAAACTTGAAAACAACTTAACATATTACACGGTAAGAACATTAATTAAGTCATAAACATTTTACAGTGACAAATATAGATTTTTAAAACAAATGAAATCTTGTGGCGGCAATTGCGTGTTGTTTTTCATTTTGAACAAGGAAAAACCTGATAAAACTTAATGAAATGAAAAGTTAGGTCTCTGAACTGCACTTAAAACATTTATTGTTATCATTACGGTGGATATATATGTCGTTGTAAGTGAAAGTTATTAAAATATAGGACCACAAAGTGCAAGGACAAAAAAATCTGAGTTATTGTTCCGTGCCAGTTGAACGACTGTTAGGTATTCTCAGAAGTCAAGGTGATAATAATAAAATCCAGGAATGAATTTGGTGGTCAAGGACAAGAGCATGATGCTCTCCTGTGGCTCACCTGTTGGTTTGGTCTCGCTTGAATTGCCTTTAATTTTACATGAAAAAAAAATCTTTCAACAGCTGGGGTATGAGAACAACCGGCTAAATTGTTCATTTTCCCCGATTAGCATCTCAAATTATAATTTTTTTGCAAACTTGGGAGAGCATCAAGGTCAACACCAAATTGATATAAAACGCCTAATAAAAATTTCTGACCCTACCAAACAACAAACTTTGGAAATGAGATCATCGAATGGAATTTTTGCAATGAAAAATTATGCTGCACCTAGTCAATTTTTATTTCACTATAAAAACGTAGTAGGATCGAGTTTGTTGAATTCATTACTTTTCTTTTCTCCGTAAGCGGAATAAAAGCAGCAAATTTTACTCCATTGTGTTTTTAAAAGCACAACGACCTATTGGATGGGTGTAGGTGAGCTAGTATGCCCTTGACCATTGGGTTGGGCTATGAAACAAATAGAAAATATCCAAAACTTGATCTTCTGGTTTGCCCTCACTTTGAAGTTGACAAAAAAGTAACCGTGAACTCTTAATGATAGAATAAAAGCAAGCGAGTATCATAATGATGAAAAGAAGTAGGTAAATGAAATTCGAGAGATAATCCGTTTTGAGAATTGGAACGTAATGGTTCGTAGAGAAAAATCAGGACAAATGAGTTTAAGTACTTACATTTAGGTTAGAAAGAGGTAAATATTTCCTCGTGATGATTGTTTTTATGGTCTTAAATTCTTGTTTTTGTTTTTACGCCAATAAATCACGCGATTTCTTTAATTATTAACGTGCTCTTCAGACTTTCCGGAACGGCCTTAAATTGGCCATTAAAAGACCGAAATTCGTGTGATTTATTGGCATAAAAAAAAAAATTAAATGTCTTATATATGTGACAATTAAATGAAAATCTTGTTTCATTTTCAAGTAAAAAAGCAAAAATAAATATTTATTCAAACTTTTTGTGATAATTGTACAAAATTTGACTTTCCTCGGTCCCACATGTTGCTTATGTCTAGAGGCTATTCGAAAATTACAACAAAAACTCTGGTTTAACTCAGTCATGACTCAGTAGAAGTGAATCATGACGTTGTTACGGAACTAGCATTTGGAAGCGGTTCATTAAACCATAACTAATAACCCATCCTTGTGCTTGAACTCTTCACATATTTTTCCAATTTTTCACAACGCTTCAGGAGCAGGTGAGGGATATTATTATATCGTAAAACACGTGGGAGCGATTGAAATCGTGTAATTTCTTAAAAGCGTAAATATATAAACAGTTTTAATTTTTTTTTTTGTTTTTGATATTGCCCCGTTTCCCTGCAGCTGGGTCTTGTTATGCTTGGCGCAGGAAATCGTAACCCTGGAATCAAAGTCTACATCTTAACTGTAGTTTTACTGTTCACAATCTCTGAGAATTATCTATTGTCTTATGATATACAGTTAATATCATTTGATATTTACTTATTATGTCCCACTTTAACTTTTATCAGGTACTTTTTAAAAATAAACAGCTTACCACATGTGTATCCAAGCCAAATTTATCAAAAACAGCAACAAACGTGTTTTTATTTTTTTTTAAAGTTGAATTTTAAGTGTATTTAGGTTATTTTTTAAAAGGTACTTCAAACTCACTTAGTTTCCTAAAATTATAAAATTCAATGCTGGGAATTATATACGGAAATAGAATAAATGATCCTTTATAGATAATATTCTGTACTGGCCTTGAAAAGAGCCCTGCATTTGAATACAAACTTGGATCTGGCCTTGTGGAATTTAAATGAAGATATAATTGATGTGCGTTAATCAATAACACATTTCGATTAATTCTTTTACTTTTAGGGTATTTTATTTATCTCATTTTCTTTTTCTAAATTAAGTCGAGTGATTACAAAATATCAAAGGTCAACTCAATATATAACAAACGACCGATAGTTGAGTTGAGTAAACTATCTCTTGAATTATACACCACATCTGTTAAGTCACAGTCACCTTTCCCCCCGTTTATGTTTAGGCCTAAACCACTACAGAGTGAGGTCCAGAGCATGACTCATAGCTCACCAAACCCCACCTTCTATTAGGAACAGGGTTTGTGGGTATTTTGCAGAAGGCCATTTCTTTTAAAACATAGCTGTTGCAACAATGTCCATTGAATGCGCATTTGACTCACGTTTTTGGAGGAAAAATTCCTGATGTTTTGATACATCAATGAGAGTGCATCTGCATCATGATAAATTGAATCGGTGAGGGAAACGTACGAACCCGTGTTTGAAAATGGATCGATCCTTCGCCAGACCCAAACCGATGTCGGCTGCCTTTTCCAACACCAACCGGCTGTTTTTCGTAACGGAAATTAAGTGAAAAACAGTGTGAAAATGTGTAGTAATATTAAATATTTCGGAGGTGAGTTTATATACGTGGTTATTTAGGAATTGGTGAAGTGTGCTGTATGTTTTTCAAATTCTACCCAGATGAGTCAATTTTCCCGTCTAAAAATGCACGGGATTGAATTCATGGACGAATGACGGTTCATTATAGTTCAGGTTTTTATTTACTTTCATTCGAAATGGTCTCAGGTTCGCTATTTATATACGGTATTTATGTAATATCAAATTTGTGGTGGGTGTAGAATTGCTCAATTTTATTTGCTTTGAACCTGATCTGGGTGGTTTCAACATGTTACAAATAAAAATTGCAGTCTAAACATTTTGTGGTATTAAATGGTGCAGAAAAATGCGAAATAGTTTAATTTAAAAATGTAAAAATTATGGTGTTTATTGCCATATGTGAGAGAAAGAAAATTTCTGATAATGGGAAATATAAAAATTTGATAAATGTCAACATTCTGTATGAAGTCGAATCTAAATACACAATTAAAACCATTAAATTTGAAATTCATTTTTTTTGTTTTAAATTAAATTTTTAGTAATTTCCGGAAGGTTAAAATTAAAATATAAACGAAACTAAAGTTTTCGGAGCATATCAAGTTTCCCCAGGAAGTGTGAAAAATTAATTCTTAACTAGAAAATGAGGATGTGCGCTTTTTTATTTTTTTAACTTCCCCACTTTAATTACACTAGAGATTTAGACATTTTTCCAATAGAAATTAGAGCAATTGTACATTTCGAAGATGGAGCAGGACAATTGTAAGTACTGTAATTAAATGCCAAAGGTTATCAGAAAAAAATATGGGAGAAAAAATGATGTCATTTGAAATAGAGTACAAGAGAAAGCAGATTCGTGACTACTGATATTTTTAAGAGATAATTATCATTTAAATAACAAATTTATTCAAGTGATTTTCATCTCACTATTTTATTTGACCTCCTATTTATCAAATTCAGGCCCATTGTGCATTGTGCTTTTGATTATTGATGATGATAAAAGGGATTTGTTGTTGTTACTCAATCAGTAGCTTGGAAATCATTTATTTGGTCAGTAGTTTTTATTTATTTATTTCTTTTATTGAAGGATAAATATTTACATGTGACACGTGCGTATATTTGTTATTTTAAAAATTTATTTGTTGCTCGTGGTTTGTCAGGGTCATTGGTTTTTTCAAATCGCATGTTTTTTTTCTCGCGAGAGGAAGTGACAAAATCATAACCGCCGGCATTTTTTCCAGGATTAAGGCGTTGAAGGGTGTAAAAAGCACCTTTAGTTTGTTGGTATTCAGAATTTTTGATTCAGGTATGGTGATTTTGGTTTTTAAATATTTCGAAAGGGTTACTTAAGTTATGTTGGCTTCGTGCCAGTGTGGCCAATGACTTTTGGCACTCATTAAAATTGAACGGTTATTTATGCAAGCGAAATGTTTGGAAAGTAAACCGATATATTTGATTGAATGTTTGTATAAACTCTTAATTCTATTTATTTTGTCTTTTTTCAGGGTTGGGAGTGAGTCAATATGCCGGAATTGATGGCTATTGTAACGGAACGACCTCGACCCAAACCCCGAGCTTCATTACGGCTATCATCTAATCAAAATATTCAACAATATCCACTTTATCAGAATTTGCTGTACATATCTGACGTTGCAAACAATGGCAGTAAATTGTGCGAATCTCCGTGTAACCGGGCCGTGGTTAAACCCAAGCCGAGAAGACGATCTCTGCTGGATCCACCAATTTTAGAAGAAAGGAAATTTGATGAGAACTTGGAGTTTTCAGTGCGTGAAAAAAACGACCCACTTGATCAAAATTTGAACGTAGAAAATTGCAACTGCATTTTGTCAGTATGTAATGGAGACAAGTGGGGTGCAGACAGTGAGTCGAATAAATTGAATGAGAAAACTACTGACCGTTTCCAACCTATAAAGTGTATGCCATATAATTCTCCTCGGTTACGTAAAGCCTCTCGTGGATCAAATTCAACGATGCAGAGATCGCGAGAAGTCAAGAGTTCCGCTTTGCCACGAGCAGTGGGAACTAACAGTAAAACAAGTGGCCATAATATGGAAACTTTAGGTAAAAGGGTTCAAGGGGTGACTTCGAAAAACATTCCAAGTCGAAGCGAAAGAGGTGCAGTGTCAACTTTTACTCAGTTGAGGAAATCGTCATTCAGAAAAATGGAAGAAGTTTCTAATGCGAAAGATAACGATTCTGTGAAATCTCAATCCGATTATAGAAGAAGGGTCGGAAGTGTGACTAAAGATGTCGATAAACGGAAGTCTGCCGCAATTCCCCCACAAATGGTGGCTAATTTAGCAAATAAATTTAATGCAATGATTTCTGAGAACCACAAGGTTCCCGGAGCAAGTGTGGATACAGGCAGGAAACGAGTTAACAGTAAGGGCCCATCCGTGCTGTCCATTCAATCCTGTCCATCAAGTCCGTTGAGAAGTAATTTGACGCTTATAAATAGAAGAGAATCGAACGCGAGAGACGCTATTGTATCTAAATTGGCTCAGAAGAATAATGTGAAAAAAGAGGAAATTAATAAAAAAATACAAAAAACTTCGATTCCCACGTCATGCCCATCCAAAGCTTCATCGCCGAAAATCTCTGCACCGAGGGCCGGTTCACCCAAACCCGCATCCTCGCCCAAGGCAGGTTCTCCCAAACCAGCATCCTCGCCCAAGGCTTCAAGCCCAAGCGCAATTAGAAGAAAGAGTTTTGTTCAACAAGCCGTTCTGAATTATGAAGTGTGTGTATCTGCTTCATCATCACCAGAAATAAAAAGACGAAATTCATTACCTAAGAGAACAGTCTCATCATTGGCGGATGAAAAGAGCAGAGTGGACACGTTTGCTTCGCCAGTGTTACTTAGAAGGTTGTTACAAAGTGCAGCCGATGTTAAAGCGTCAAAGTTCACTTCGGAATTTAATCACGAGCGGAGACAATCGACTGATACTCAAGTTAATCAGCGATTTAACCAACAGGAAATGCCTAAGACGGGAGGGGGGCGGTCGGAAGGAAGAATTGCTGCTACTGGGTTTAGTCAGAACTCAAGCCTGGGAAGAGAAGGTCGTGTCCTTCAAACACCACTGACAAAGGATTGTATAGAGTTGATTAAGCAAAATGCTAGTGAAAGTGCCATGAAAACATCTATTATTACCACTTCGCAATTGGGGTCAAGTAAAACTGACCAAAATACATCGTTATCAGCTGCGGATTTTTATTCCGAATCTGCCAAATGTGAAAAGGTAACAAATGCTACTGTTTCAGCGTTAGCTAGAGGCCGTCAATTGTTCGATAAAAGGGTCTCGGGTGGTGTTAATGATAAAAAGATTGATTATGCTGCTAATCTTATTAATCGAGCACCACCACCGCCACTACCAACCACGCAACCGAGGCAAATTAATAACAGAACAAGCATGAGAAGAAATAACTCATGTGTTAAAAGTGTGCATTTGACTGATGAAAACAAAGTGCAATGTCTGAAAAACGTCCAGTCTAGCTATTTGCATTCAAATTTAATAGATAATGTGTGTGATAAAACTCAGTCGAATACTACGAATAGTGGCGGCAACAAAAGCGCAGATTTGAAAGTCACTAATGAAAGTGCGAATTATAAGTCTAGTTTTTTACATTCGCTCAACGTTGAGGAAGCTCACGCCAAATTAAATGAAACTAGTTCCGCGTCAATTGAGAAAAAATTAATGATCGAAAAAACTAACTATGTGCCCAATACTTCCTTTCTTTGGAGGCAAAAAAATGCTGCCACTCCTTATGGATCCATTCCACCGCCGCCTAATAGTGCACCCCCACCGATACCAGAACAAAACGAGGACCAAAAGGATTGTGATAATATTTATGATGATGTAGTGAGTCCGTGTTCTGACGAGTTCTACGATGAACCCGTATACACTGAAGCTCAAATATCACCGCAAAATAATTTACAAATAAATATGGCTGGTATAGTAATTAATTTTATGATTAGTTGTACTTAATTGAGCTTTTAATTATTTTTTTTGGCAGAGATCATTACAAATAATGAGAGTGATGAAGGTTGGGTGGATGTGAGTGACACAGAAATGGAAGGAAATGGGCACAAGGAAATGCTTTCTTTACCCGTGTATGTATTCCTCTTACGGATTTTGTTTATTTTTTAATTTTTATTGACACTACTGTGATCAGTAGGGCATATCCTTAGCTGTATTTATTTGTCACACTAGCAATTGTTTTATAATGAGTTGTGCTAATTATACTCTTTTGTTTTATTATTTTAGCAACACCAGGGCGAAAAATATGTGCTGGAAAAATGTACAAAAACGGAACAGTATTTCGCGGAGAGCTTCGTGGTGTCAAGATGAAATTAAGCATGACTCTAGCAAAGTTCCGATGAATTCTGCTGCCGAAGATTATGCGGATGTAATTAATTTTTATTATTTATTTATTTATTTATTTATTTATTTATTTATTTATTTATTTATTTATTTATTTATCTTTGTATTTTAGTTTGACGATGATTTTTCGGGAAGTGATGAATCCAATTCAACAAATCCAGATCATCATTACGAAGCAGTGTATAAATTAAATCGAGACAGATTTAAAGCTGCTCCCAAACATGATCAGGATTTAAGCGCCGATTGTATTCTAGAAGAATCTCCCTGTGAAACAGAAAATAAAGAATTTGCTAGTCGGTGTTCTCTTGCCAGCGAGAGTCGTGCGATTGATCTAAAAGAAAAGAGGCTTAAACGGAATTGGTCGTTGACCAAAAGTGACATTCGTTTGGAATTGACGTCCAGACTCAACAAAATACGAATCAAGAAGACATCGACCAGTGCAACTGATGTTCATTCAGTTAAGGAATCCGTAGAAACTAAAAAACAAAACCCTGGTCTTTAAAGACAAAGTTTTCGCGCAAAAATTCGGATCCTTCTTCGCCCACTAAGAAATCTCCATCCCCAAAGAAGGAAAGTGCTTTGTTTTATGTGCCAAATTGCATTTCTTCTAACGAAACGTCGGAGGAAAGCGCGCGCAATGTAATATCCATTGTTGCTATGCAAGTGGGTCGCCGATCATCAAGGTCTAATGTTGTTCGGCCCCGAGATGCACCACCAGCACCCCCTATTCGAGCTATTCCAAAACACAGAGCGGAGAGTGTTTCATCAATTGAGTCTAAACGAACTTCTATATCGAGTGACTGGGAAATAGTTCAGGAAAATGATAATTACTCGAGGTTTTCAGGATCAATCAATTCAAGTAAATATTAGCATGTTATTAATGAGTTGTTTTCATTAATTTATTGATTAAAGGTAGGAATGTTGAATCTGATACTGAATCTACGCGGTCAGGAACACAGTCCAACGACGTGGATGCGAAAATTTCTAGTAAGGCCGCAGTTTCTAGATCCAGCAGTACTGTGTCGTCAGAAAGTGAAGTTCCTATTCTTTTATCAACATCGCCTAAGATAAGGTAATCGTGATGAATCATGGCATTGACCTCTTTTTTTAACAAAAAAAAAAATTCGTTATCTAATTTTGTAAAAGAAGCAAAGTTGACTTTTACTAGTTATCTTATCAAAGTTAAATTAAAAATTTGACTTCATAATGGAGTCTCGTTTTAAAAGTAAATTTGTTTCTCGGAGTTCTAAAAGTACTTTTGTTTCTCGGAGTTCTAAAAGTACTTTTGTTTCTCGGAGTTCTAAAACTACTGTATCTTACTCTCAAAGGTCGTCTGTTGCAAGTTCTAGTTCAAGTAGTTCAAGCGACAGTTTTCGTCAAACGGAAGATGTGGAATTATCACTTGTGCAGCAAATGCAATTGCTCTTTCAAGAAGCCTCTGAACGCCACACTTTACGGAGTGTAACTTCTTCAGGTTCTTGCACTAATATCAGTACTAGTGATTACGAAGAAGAAAGTGAAGTTACTTTAAGAGTAAGTACTTTCTACTTTAGCTGTATGGTGAATGTTAAGTCATAAATGGCTAAAAACATTTGTAGCATTTTCATACGGCGATGTCACCTTTCAATGATGAACCGCTATATCAATTTTATAACATTGATGCACGAAAAAGGGCGACTCAAATGAATTTACTAGACGATTCGGATGAAGAAATTTACGAAGCCATTTACGAAGTTGAAAAAAATCCGGTTCTTAAGTCAGAACTTACAGCAATGGATTTACTCGGACCTGGTGAAACGAGTCAGAGATCTTTGTGGGGAGAACTTAGCGAGGTATTTGTTAATTTTTTTTGTAATAAGTTTGTTACGTATTTCAAATATTTGTTACGAATTTCAGGTTAGAAACAGCGGAATTTTAAATAAAATCACACCTCACCAACGAGGGATTCAGGAAGCAATGTTTGAAGTGATTACTTCGGAAGCTTCGTACCTAAAGAGTTTGAACGTCTTGGTTCATCATTTTATGAATTGTCCACAATTCAAGGATGCAAGTTTATCCGACTGTGCGCTGACAAAACAAGAGTGGAAAATTTTATTTTCTGATGTGTTACCTGTAAAAGCAGTCAGTGAGAAGTAAGTTATACTAGTATGAAATTTAAATGAAACATGGTATTGTGGAATTAAAATTTTGAATTGAATTGAATTGAGATTAAACGCGGTATTGATTTAATTATTTTGCAGGTTGCTGGCTGATTTAGAAAAAAGGTGGCAAGAAAATGTAATGATGGAGGAAATCTGTGATATCTTACTTGATCATGCCAGTAAAAATTTCAGTGTGTTTATTAAGTATTGCTCTAATCAACTGTATCAGGACAGAACTTTGAAACAATTAAAGTACTCTTTAAAAACTAAATTGTAGAAAAAAATTAATTTTGAATGTTTTTGTTTCAGAGAGAAAAACATTCAATTTGTAGAAGTATTAAAGAAACTGGAATCTAGTCCAAAGTGCCAAAGTTTAGCAATGCATTCTTTTCTTATGTTGCCTATGCAAAGAATTACTCGCCTTCCATTGCTCATAGATGCAATTTTTAATCGTTTGACTAAGGGAACAATGCAATATATCAATTGCCAAATGGCTTTAAAGAAAGTTAATTCTGTAAGTAAAAACTTGATTCCAAACGAACTAATAGATTGTAACATTTATTTTGATTGAAGATTGTTCAAGAATGCAATGAAGGGGCGCGCAAATTGGCTCGGATGGAAGAAATGGTTGTGATTGCTCAATCGCTCAACTTCAGGGATATTAAAAATGTCGGCATAGTTTCCGTCTCGCGATGGCTTGTTAAACGCGGCGCACTACAGAAATTGACGAATCAAGAATTTTCATCCAAATTTGGATTCAATGTACGCCGTATGGCGAAGCAAACAATATATTTATTTTTATTTACGGATCATTTATTGATTACCAAGAAAAAAGGGTTAGTGCATAAATTAATTAATTTTGTAAAAAAAAAAATTTACTTATATTTTGGTTAGAGAGGAATCGTATCATGTTCTTGATCACTGCCCTCGGAATATGGTCCAGGTTTCTGAGATTAATCATACCGAACAGCTACCAGCTAGACCTCCTGACGGTTGTAAATATTTATTCAAATTAACGATGTTGCAAAATTGTGAAAACAAAACGGTGGAAATGATTTTGTCAGCACTAACAGAGTGAGTTTTAAATAAAATTGGTTTTTTAATTGGTAATGAAAATTATTTTTGTTTTTGGAGGAGTGACAAAGCTCGATGGGTGGAAGCTGTAACACCAAAAATTTCGGAAAATCCAGATGAGAAAATATATGAAGCATGGGGTAAGATTTTTAAAAAATTATACAAGTACTTTGTTTAATTATAGTTAACTATGTAGATTGTCCTCAAGTGCAAGCTGTACATCCATACACTGCACAAGAGTCAGATGAATTAACTATCGAAGAGTCTGATGCTGTCAATGTATTTAGGAAAGTAGCCGATGGTAAGCCTATTTGTACAAAATATTTGAAATATAAATTAACTGACTCACATTTGTTTTTAAGGTTGGTATTTTGGAGAACGTATACGAGATGGATCTCAGGGGTGGTTTCCTGGAAACTACACTAACGAAATTCTTAGTGCACATGTTCGAGCCCGAAATTTACGTCAACGATACCGTTTATTGGAGGGTTTATCGGAGCAATGACATTCAGATAATCTGTGAAATTTGTAATTTTGCTAAGGACTTATTCAGTCACTACTTATTTGCATAATTTTGTTTATTTTTTTTGGTTAGTGATACTAACACATTTTTATTTTGATTTATTATTTAATGTACAGTTCTCTGTGTTAGACTGTCACAAAAACATATCAACAGTGGCAGGAATAAGTTCAAACAACAAAAGTGGTCAATGAATTATTTGATATGGTTTCAAGTAAAGTAGGTGTTTGTACATGACATAAGTAGCAGCAGCAGGTCGGGATTTATTTATACATTGCTTTTTATACATGCAAAAAAAGTCTATAACAATAATTTTTCGACTTTGTAAATTTTGCGGATAAGGAAAACCGGACTGTTAGCTGTGAAAAATAGGATTCGATATGAAAAAGTGGTTTAATATAAAGAAACTAACCTACTGTATTGACATTTACATTGAATTTTTGATAACATGCTGATTTATATTAAAAAAATAATAAGAGAAAAATAAATTGAAAAAGTGATAAAATGTAGAGAGAGCAAAAATAAAAATGGCTGCATCCCGAAAAATTATTTCGGCAATAGAATGAGGCGAGTTACTTTTGATTTTTATTCATTTTCAATTTTTTTTATTTTTTTTTTTTTAATTTTTCGAACTTTAATAGAAATTGTAGGATACTTTCAAAATCTACTGATTTGATTTCATCTTCAAACACGACATATCGCACCATTGCCAGCAAGGCAATTTACACATGCGGAATTCAACTTAATGGTACACTACGTGAGTGTATCATAACGAGGTTTTTATAATTTTATTTCTTAACAGTTTTTTTTCTTTCTTTCATTTATTCTGTAATAGCAAGTTACCACACACTGCATTTGTGAGGAGGATTCATTCTGCTTGCCGCAGGACAATCGTATGCTTTAGCAAAATCTTCTGAATTTGACAACGGTCCAAGTACTCTTATATTTTTATTAGTAAACGAAAAAATATTATTTTGTAAATTTAATTCAATTCAAGTCATATTACCGAATTGGTCCAGGACTATGAACGGATGATCTTATTTTGCTAAGAGCATCTTCAGGTCTCATTGAACCACACCAAATCTATCAAAAAATTAGTTTTATTCCTTTAACTTTTAATTTAATTAATCATTCTTACCTGAGCATAGTTTAGAAAAAATAATTGGTCATGAGTTAAGTTAATTCCTGGCAAAGAAAATTCTCCACTTTTTGCTGCTGATTTTTTGTATGCCTGCAAAGCATGTTTATAATTTTAGAAAAATGATGCATTATAATGTGTACCCTAAACGCTTGTTTGAGGCCTCCATTATCTGCTATGTTTTCACCTTGCGTCATTTTACCATTTACCTGCAAATCAGTAAGAAAATGTACGCCATGTTTAGGCATTGATTTTTATTTCTTACTGGTAATCCAACATCATCTAAAATATAATTAGAATATTGATTGACGATGCATTGGGCACGCTCGGTGAAGGCTTCGATTGTCTTATTATTCCACCAATCCCTCATGTTTCCATCTTTATCAAACTGGCGCCCTTTATCATCAAATCCATGGGTAATTTCATGACCAATAACAACTCCAATACCACCATAATTTAGAGAACTGAAATTTAAATAATTTACAACTTTTCAATTAGAATATCACTACATACGTATAATGGCTGTTTTAACTCACTTGGGAAAATGCTTGCTATAAAACAACGGTTGCAGGATTCCTGCTGGAAAAACTGCAAAGAAATAGATAAATTAAACCTTTTTGCATTGGTGTTGAGTGTTACCGATATCGTTGCTGTTTGGATTATAAAATGCATTCACAACAGCTGGTTCTGTTGACCATCTGCCAGATAATCGCAATTAATCAACCTTTCATGTTTGTGATTTAAGTGCAAACTCACTTGTCTTTATTCACTGGTTGTCTTAATTTTACTAAGCTTTTCGAAGCTTCAAATTTCATGGCGTTGAGAACATTTTGAAAAAATTGATGGTCGTGAATTGGGAGCTGGAAATACAGGTTGGAGAAAATACCAGTTACAGATAATTTAATTTTTTACTTTTTATTTTACCAATTCGTATTCTTTAGTGAGATCATCTGCATTTGTTAGTAAATCAGGATACCCAATTCTTTCATTCATTGCATTTGCCTAAATTTAATAATTAATTATTTCAAATTTTAAAAAAAAGTGAAGAAAAAAAAATGACTAACTTTTTCTTGCGCTACTTTTCTCGTTTCATCATCCATCCATTCATTGTCACCTAATAACTCATTAAAAGCGCTTCGAATGTTTTGAATCATCTCCAAAGCCTAATACATTAAAATTAAATCAAAATCAATAAATTTTTACACATAGAGGTCCGTAGGCGCATTTAAATGATGCTAATTCATTAACACGCTTTTAAATAACTTTTTTGCACTCGTGTTTGTAACTAGTTTTGAATGCACCTACTATTTCAATTTTTTTTACATTTTGTTTGCTCTCTGGATTAAAATTATCTCGAATGAAAAGCGCTCCGACAGCCATTCCCATACGTTTATTGACCAATTCAATGCACTGGTTCCATCGAATTCTGTCTGCAGACACACCCCAAAGTACTTTCCGGAATTCCACTCGTTTTACTTGGTACTTTTCATCTAGATAGGGAAGTAAATCCAATATTAAACGCCAAAGAGCGTAATTGTGAATTACACTGAAAACAAAAGTTTTGTTTTAATTTTTTGATTTTTATGACACTAACAAATCAAAAACTCACGTTCTGTTGGTTAACTTAAAGATATGGCCCATTTTTCTTAAATAAGACATGGCATAAATAACTACGGGTTCAGTTTCATCGATTGTGATGGGCAGAAACGTGTTAAGGTAATTTAACCAATTGATCTAAATAAAAAACTAAATAGTTACTTCCTAATATTTCTATCAAGTGCTGTTTAAAAAAGAAAATTATACTTCAGGTACTGCTTCTTGTAATTCTCGAAGTATGACCTTGTCATACATAGAACTTGTATCATGTCGGTCAGCTTCTGGTACTGATGCCTAGAAATTGAAATTTTTTTATATATAAAAATATTTTTTCGTTATCTGTTCTTACGTTTGCTAATTCAATTTCAAATTTCAGAACTTTTTTCATTTCCGCAATCGCATAAGTTTTATTGGATCCCAGTAGTTCAGCGACATCAATCATCAATTTAAAGTATGCTTCTAATTCTCTTTTGCTACTTTTTTTTAAAAAATAATCTCGACTTGGCAGACCCAAGGACATCTGATCCAGCTATGAGAACACATTTAAATAAGTACATAATAGAAAACTAGTTTTTGTTGTTTTAATTATCAAACCTGAATAATATGAACTGATGAATTTTTATCATCAGGTCCAACCCACTGCTCTACACTTATTCCTAAATTGAATTCTCCTCTCAATCGACCGAGAAGAGTTTCTGTCGGCCACATTGGTGGTGTCCATTTCAGATTAGTCACAGGCCATCCTCCGAGATCGTACAGAATTTGCCTGAGCGGGGTATCTCCAATAGCCTGAATCTGAGCTACGGAAATTGAACCACGAGAAAATGAGTCATGTAAGAATCACTTTACTTGTTATAACTACCACATTAATTAATTTACTTACATAAATTTAAGCAGGAACGGTAAAATATTTTGGCTTTTTTAGTGGCATTGTTGTCCAGGCTATTAAACGGTTCGTCTAATAAACCTAATTTATAGAAAATTTTTTTTTAAATTTTATTTTCTTTTTTCTTTTTTTTTAATTCTGCCTTTTAAAATAATTTGTAGTTCGTCAGCCAAAACTTCAAATGTGCTTATACTACTTCTATCTTCGGGAATGATATGTCTTTTGTTCCAAGAACCACATGCAAATTGAAAGAAGTCATCACACGGGTCCGCATTTTTATCAATAGCAGCCAATAAAGATGACGCTGTAGTATGAATACAAGAAAAAAAGGTTAGGAAAAATTTTCTTTTTTTTTTTCATTTGTTAAACCGTCGCATGACAAAGCTAAAATTAAAACATTTTCGTACATGACTCGTGTGGGTCAAACTAAACTGACTCTTACGTCATGCGACTGTTATGGAAATAACACAAACGTAACCTGTTTTGACACATTCTTCTGTGAGGCACAGTTTCGAGTGATCTATCGATTATAATTTATTAATTTAGTCAATGACAATACTGTTAGAAAAGAATTTTTAATTTTACCTGTCCATAAGACGTAAAGAAAGCTAACTAGATACAGTAGGACAATACAAAAAATGATCAGAAGCGTAACTGATAAAATGAGAATTTTTTCCAATGAAGATTTTGTTTTGACTAGATGAGGTTGAACCAAATGAACACTGATTGCTTTTTTTCCCAATTCCGGATCCAGTTGCTCATTTCGTAAGTTGGATGATTTTCCGTTCATAAGGGTGGTGGCACCTGGTTTCTTAATCCGCGAGCTTGATTTGGTGTTTACATTTTTATTCTTAGAATCCATCGATAGAAATGTACGTTGTAAACTACTTCATGCCTCTAAATGATTATTTCTTTACCACAAAATAAAAACAACAATAAAAAAATTATTTTTAAAAACTGAAATTAATATAACACTTTACACATATTACAAATTGAAGATTGATTTTTATGTCAACATTTATTTATCTCCCTCGTTAAAAAGAGTTTATGTTCAAAACTAAGAAAATTGATCACTACTACACTTTTTATTTTGTTTAACCTAAATTATAAACGTCAATTTTCTATTTTTAGTTGAAGGTTTTATAACAGACACGTACAAAACTAGGGAATAGTACATCTGGTATATTTTCAACATTATATTTTTCTTCCCTTTCTAGACGATTGCCTGAATGTGTCTGGAGAGTTTCTTTTCTACTTCCCACCATACCCCAGTGGTAATTGGGCTTCTTGAGTAACCCCCATCACATTTCCCGCTCTTCTTCGCTTTCGCAGCTGTTGCAATGGCAATTGAATAACAGCAACTCTCTTAGATAACTTTTGGCTACTAATTTAAGTGGCATGCTTTATCACGTCTCGTGTCGCGTTACTTTTGAACAAGTGTTTAAGTCTTGTTACAGCCAACTAATCAATTGTTGTCTGTCTTTGCCGACGCGGAAATACCCTACCACTGCGAAAAAGCTATAATTCATTCACACTCCATTAACGGATTGGGTAAATTGCTCGCTCGGTGGCGCCGAGTATTTCAGGTGACGATGAAAATAGTTTGGCACTCATTTTTTTTCACACTACTTAAGCTGCAAGTGCATTACAAGTGATCTTTTGAATATGCATTTGGCGACAGGTGTAACCCTAGCAAGCGTGGCGTGTTGTTCGACCCTTACTTTAAAACCCGGATGACAATTTCAATAATGCAATAAGCCTGCCCCATGTTGCTTGGAATATCTGGAATCTTTTTTCTCAGGGGTTTTGGGTTGCCGTGACAACCATCATTACACGGTGCTGACAAAAATACTCTTGTGTGTTTGTTAATTCTCAGTTTCAGAGGAAAAAAGAAAAATTTAATTATCAAACAGATCTCAGGGAGCAAAGGATTCTATTTGTATACAGTTGATTTAATTTGATATTTTTTAAATTGTGTTTACCATTGGTTAGTTGGTACTAGACTGATGGCATTAGCAATTAAAAAATGATGCACCTTTTTGGGAAAAAAAATTTAATTGGTACCTAATCAATGAAGATATAGTGCTGCATAAAAAAATCCAGATTATGACATAAAAAAAGTTGAATGGGTCGGTACTTTCAGTTCTATGCATAAGAAATTTGTTTGAAAATCCTCGCTGTGAATAATTTAATACCCCTTTTTTGCTCGGCTTTATAGCGCTACACTATAGCGAGTGAAAAGCAACCCCTGTGGGTAGACTTGACTGCACCACGTGTTAGGGTTTGTGATTATGACAAAACCTGGTGATGGAAATTTTTCGATTGCGTTTTTGGGTGTGTATAAATGGTAATTTACAGAGTCCGGGAATAATATTAAAAATGTATGCAGGTGTGAACTTGTTAGATGCTACCTTCACATATGGCAGGTGGGCAAGCATGTTGTAATGAGATATCGCGTTGCATTCGATGTCGACTTACCCCGCGATCGCTTAGGAAACATGGTCCGGCCCATGAAGAGAAGAAGTGTGCAATGGGTTATTGTGGCAGGGTTCCGCGTGGGCGCACCTGGAGCTAGACCCTGATGACGACTGATTGGTGATGGCACCTGAGACGCGGCTTGGCCTGTGTTTTCTGCAGAAATCGATCCAGCAGCCAATCAATAAGAACCTCGCTGTAGCGCTGGCCAGCTAAGAGGACCCGCGAGTGCCATATTCGCCACACGATGAGATTTTTCTTTTGAAGGTGACCCCCAACACCTTCCTCTACTACGCATTATCAAGGTGTTCAGTAGCGTCGTGGGTTTGATTCGTGTTTAAAGGGTTGAAGGGTAAAATCGCAATTGACAATACTTTTCAATTATTTTTTTTAGAATGAAATAATGAAATGACAGAAAAAAAAATTAATTTTTTATGTAATTGTACTGGATATACATAGAATATATCAATTATGGAAATTGTGATATTTTCTTTATTTATTGGTCGCAGCTATTTGTTACCTTTTAATTTACACCTGATATGAATCAGTTGGTTCTATTGGTCGATTCAAATCGTGCTGGGAATTTAGAGGTGGTTCACAGCTGCCGTGCTTAGTCTTACAATAACTCTAAATTAAGTTTATTCATAATATTTGCATTTAGTTGATATGATATTAGCAATAGAAAAATGATGTGTTTTTTTCGTGATAAAAAATTTGCTATGAAAATATATTTTTATGCAATTTAACAACAAAAAAAAAAAAAACTTATTTTTTATAAAGGTTGTAAATAAAAAAAATTAGTTTCGACAGGGAAAATTTGTTGTTCACTATAGTATTTATTTTCTTTACACAAAATTTTCTCCATGATTCAATCACGCTGGCAGCAAAGTTTATTAAATTAATAAATCAGCCTTCACGAAATTGCATCAAGGCGGAAGTTATATTTTCCCGTTCCCTTAGTAACAGCCCTATCTTGAGATCTCATGGCGTGTTTCAAGTCGCGCTGCCTTTTCCGATAAGTCGTTGACGATGCCAGTGGCCAGCACGAAAATACACGCTTGAACGAAGAATAATTATGCTCTCCAGCTTTGAAATGAGAATCGAAGCCGAGCTTTACGGGGGCCAGGCGATTGCAAGCTACCGCCATCTAGTGTCAACATTAAAAACTAAAAAAAAAATTACAATAAAAAATGGCTGCAAGACGAAGCCATAGAAAGGAAGCTTTTCCGCATTCTGTTCTGTTATTGACAAAATTCATAACTGAATAAGAAAATAAAATAACTTATAACATTTTTTAGTATTATTATTTTAACGTCGTCTCATTTACGAGTGGTTTTAGTGCTAAACCACAGATTTGATTAGTAGGGGGTCATTGCAATCCAATACAGCATGAGAGAAGGCTAAAATTAACGATCGAAATGTGACATCACCGATGAGTCAGTCTAATGGGGGCGCGTCCTTGGAGGCAATAATATATTGTGCATTTTGGCCGTGTAGATAGACAAAATCGTGCACGCTTTCATTTTTTTAAACTTATAATCAACTGTGGCGATTAAACTAACAAATGGTGGTTCATTAGTCTTAGCGTTAAGCCAATCTGATTAACCGATATTATAATTGAAGGACTCGTTTTATGACACGAGCCAATCACAGCTGTTCCTCAGGGTGTGATGTCATATCGGTCATGCGCAGTGGAAACCTTCATTTGCACGCTAAGGGGACAGAATGAGAAAAGGTCTCGGTCTCTTTGAGGTCAACAATGCCATAATTATTTGACTTGGACGCGTTGAAGGATTAAAAGAATTAAAAATTCAGAATGAAGGAAGTCAACCAGGAAGCAAGACGCAGCAAATGAAATATAAAACCGTTTAAAATAAATCTGTGTTTTGGAACAATAATTTGGCCATTGGAGTTCCGATCTGGATTTTTTTGGTTTTACTTGCTACGGAAAAAAACATTCGAAAATATTCGAAAAATATGTGGGAATTGCAGAGGGAAAGTTCATTGATCATCAATGCTCCGCCCAGTTTTCTTTGATAGACCGCGATAAGGATTTAACGAGGAGGAAACGTTGTAATTTGAATAAAAATTCACAAAAAAATGAACGTTTTTTTATTTTTCTAAATCTACCAAGTGTCTAGTTTATTTCAGGTAATTTTTATTTTAACTACGCAACACTCATTTATACCCGGATCACGTTAATAACAACTCTTTTATATAGTTCACCCCTTAAACCTCCGAATAGATCCGTCTGCTGAAAAGAGAACGTGCAGTGTGACGTCAAAATCTCAACCAATCATATTGGAGCATTAAACCACTCCGCTATGGTTGTTGTAGCTCGGTTAGGGCATACTTTTTGAGCGACGAAAAAACTATTTCAGCAATAAGTAAAACTGTAAGTAACGTACTCAATATTTTTACTCCGTGCTATTATTTGACTTTTCGTGCATTGATCGGTGACCACCACCCGATAAATACTGTTGTTTCTGTTGATTTGCTTTGTGTTGAGGGCGGCTGTGTCAACTGGGCATCCATAACTATCGTCAGCCAATCAGTTGGCTTGATCTCTGGAATCAGGTTCAACATACCAAAACCATAATGAAATTTACTTATTTCACTAGATAATTTTTTTTTTTAAATACCCCACCTAACCAAAACTTTTCCCAAAATTTATTGTTTTTATTTTTTATTTATTATTTCATTTTCTCAACAAAAAAAAAATTAATTAAACTATATATGGATTTATTTTATTTTTCTATTTTCACACATTCGTTTACTTGATATCGAATTCCTGGAATAATCACAAAGAAAATTCAGAATTCCTATTGTCAGTCAAAGTGGAAAACATTTTCTAAATATTCCTTAGTTAGACTTTCTATATACAATATGCAGTTTCGTATCCTGTTGTGGAATTAGTGGTGGTGGATGATATGTATCATACGAGCAACTAATTACTGTCAAGCGGCTTGTCTAAGCACCGCCCACTCGGTATCGGGTGTAGCCAATGGGAATGTAGAATCTCAACATAACCCGAGACCCAGTTAGAGGCTTGCTCAATGTAGAATAGGAGAAGCCAATATGGTAGGCTCCTCCCAAAGCGAGGTGTGTTTTATTTAGAGACAGTTGACCAATTTGATTGATAACGACTTGCTCAAGGACCAGAGGCGCCTGGGCTTATGATTACACCAGTTTTCCACCATTTTCAACCTTTTTCCTGGACTTTCTGCAGCTTGTGCACCGTTTCGGATGTATTTTACCCTCTTATTTCAAGCAGACGACGATTTATTTTCTGATCGATTGCTGACGTCACAGGCTATAGGTAAGTTCGACAGCTAGAGTAACTATTATTGGATTCCTGTTGCTTGCGAAAGGTGGAGTTGAATATTTTGTAAACATCTTGGGACAACATTTTCTTTAGAATGATTAAAAAGATTTTTTTTTTTTATTATTTGGTACGGAAAAATTTTGTTTCCATTTCCTTATTAATATTTTTTTCTCGAGGATTAATTTTTATCAAAAGTGAAATTCGAAATGACAGTACAAGGTTGAACGTTGGGTTCGTTTCTGTTTCCGTCCTGATAAGAAAACAACAGGTCTGTACACACAGATATTTACGTAAAGAAGTTATTTTCGAGGGGCTCCAGACAGGGCGTGGTTTTCTATTACCAACCCAGAGGCAGAGAAACGCCGACGGCTGCTGCGGATCGGTGGAACCAATTGGTTGTTTGCACTCGCCATCCTCCCCCAACCTCCATCTGGTATTGGCTGCGAGTGGATTCGCAGGTCACGGGGCTGCGTCGTGGAGGAGGAAAATTCCCTCCTGCTGCTGCCACGAATGCCAGGGGGAAAACGGAAAATAAAAAAGAAGAAAATAGTGGTGCGGGTGTTGATAAGAGGAGAGGGAGAGAGAGGGCATCCAGAGAGCCGGTAGAATAATAAATGAAGGTTTATGGACTTTATATTTGTGGGTTTTGGCCTTTACTAGAGGTTTGCAGGGCATGCTTGTGTCTGTTTTGATGGCAAGATCGATTGTTTTTCGTTTCCTCTATTTCCTTTTAATTTTAGTTATTTTTTTTTTTTTATTATAATCTTTTTTGTACTTCAATTAGGTCGTTTTCTCGTACCCTTCAGCCATGGCGGTGTACTGTGGACCAAGTCGACCATTCGAAACGAAATAATGAGATTTTTGTAAGAGAGGGGATTCGACCAAAGAATATTTAGGGCCTAATGAGGGCTAGGCTTAAGGGCAAAGCGAGGGGTGGCCGCCATATCTTTTCTATGATGCAGTGGGGGTTTCTCGGTTTTGAAATTAAACGACATTGCGACTTCCTTTTTGATTTTTTTAAAATTATATTATTAGAATAGACGATTAGGAATATTCATTACATTGTGGGAATATTTATTGTTGGAATTTTTCTTTGTGTGTGAAACGTAATAAAATTGATTTATCTTTCATTTTTTTTTTTTTTTTAATTTTCCACAGGAATTTTAATTCGCATTTGAAAAAAATGGGTGAAAAAGCGGGTACGCCGACAAGTATGGGCTTCGTAGGCCGAACGCCGACGCCCAACAACGGCAATGGAGTAGTCCAGGCCAACGCCATGATAGCAGTGGCGGCAGCAAATGGAGTTTGCGTTTCGTCTTCCCAACTCACCCCCGGTACTCCAACGTCCAACGTGACGGTCACAACAACCGCGGCCATGACCCAACCCCATCCACCAATCACCCCACAGGTCATGGCTCATCCTGGGGTGCCCCCTTCGCCAATTCCGCAGGTGAGCCACACCCTACCCTCACCTGACATGCAATTACCATTTGAATGAGAATTTTTTTATAATATATTTTTTTTCCTGCTTGATTACTTTTATTTTCATTTGAATCGACTAGTTTAAATGTATTTAAATTTTATGGGGATATACAGGTGCAAGTGATTCAGCAGCCAATTCATGCTCCAGCATATTTGCAACACATATACAATCCTCAACAACAGCTGCTTATGTCTGCTGGCAATATCACATTGCAACCCACAGGCATGAGCCCTTCTATACAGGTGAGTTTTTAGTTTGTTTTATTTTTCCTCATCTTTTTCCCTTTTGACACACCTGTATAGTACATACGTGAATGCTTATTCCTTTTTAAAATGAATATTTTTTTATTATAATTTTATAATTTATTTTGAATGATTATTGTCATTATCATTATCACGTACTGTATCTATGTGATCGTCCTGTTCCATACGCTCTCATCGTTATTTATTAAAGTTTCTCCGTATTTGTTGTTACAATTTCATCTAATCTAAATTTACACATTTTTTTCTCTCCTAAATACCGGAAATCTAATTGCGAAATGTTATTGTATACATTTTGTGACGTAATAACAGCATGTTGAGCATGCTGGAGGACACACGATCAGGACGAGATTATAACAAAAGTACTATATAAAATTTACATTATTATAAGCGACTGAATTTTTTTAAAGTAATTTTTTTTTTTAACAACTGAATTTTTAAAAAAAATGAAATGCTTAGATAGTTAGCTGTACTCCATGGTATACATATATTTTTAAAAAATCAATCTTCTTACGTTATTAATACACGTTTCAACTGCGTAGATAGACTTATTTGAACACAAGGGTAAAAAATGTACCGTATCTCAGGTTAAAAAGAGAAAATGTGCAAGTGAAAATTACTTAAACATACACTTCTGTGTTAGAATCAGAGAAAAGTATGGTACGTAGTTGAATCTATGTTTTTATTTATTTTATTTTGTTAATTTGAGTTTAATTACAAACCTACATAATGCACAATGTTGAATTTGTTTACAAAAAATGGTGGAGTTTGAATATTGAAAATGTGGCTCTTGATGTGATGTTGGTGCCCTATCCGTAGGCTTTCAGTGCGCCTGTTCTGGGATTGCCTCTGCTGAGCAAAGCACCTGCTCTGGAACCGAAATCATCCACGATAGCAGCAACCTTCAAACCTATGATTTATCCCGCTACCACGGTCAAAAATGGGGTGTCCGTCAGTACCACGAGTGGCAGGACTGGTCTAGCACCTGCCCCTTTAGTCGCACCGTCACCTATTTTCGCGGCCAGTCGACAGGTTTATAAATTATTGTTTTATACAAAAACCCTCCTCTATATCCCTCGCTTAACTAAAGAAAAGTTAACAATTCACATCACAGGCACAACATCAACAAAATATACAAAATGAGCTGCTATTTTTCAGTTGTTTTTGTTTTCTCATTTTATTTCAAGTTTTTAGTACTTGCCAACTCAAATTTAAAAATAAAATAAATTCCTATCTATTGTATCAAAAACAAATTGAACACAGTTGGCAAGTAAGATTTTAGTATTTAACAGTCTCTGCCCTTAAACTGTGCATTTTTGGTGGCTTTGTAATTTCAGCTTGATTAACACGCTATGGTGTCTGTGTCTTTGAATACGGCGACATGTGTGTGTTTTCTACATCCACTGTGCACGTTTTCTCTGACTACTACTTTTAATTCTTCCGTCATTGCATTCACTACTAACTACGTAGTTATGTTTATACACGGATCAAAAATATATTCAGTTTATAAACTTTGCGCTTAGAACCACAATTTTTCTTGCAAAATTATTTAATTTGTTTTATATTTTATGCATTTTAATTTTGGTTGCATGTGCATTTTTTAATGTAAAAAAAAAGGAAACAAGATTGCAAATTAAAAATTTAATTTATAATTTGAATATTTGTCAAGTGGAAGATCATTTAATACCGGAAGTTTGTTACCAAGTAACAGCAATACTGTCTCGGTTAACATTTTTTTTTCCATCACAGCACAAAATGATGCAAACAGTTTTTTTTCCTTTTGACTTTTCCTTATAAAGGCGCGCTTTTATTGGTGTCTTATTTCATTTTTAAAAAAATGTCCCAATTAAAAGAATTCCAAGTTAACGTGAAACCTAGTCCGCTCCTATGCCTTTCCCTTAACATAGGTAATAACGACTGGGAAACATTGTGTCCCAAACCAGATCACGCCGCAGATGCTTGCAGCTGCTGGCAAACCAATTCTGCAAGGCCAGTCAAACTATATCCCATCCAATGCAAACCAGACGCTTGTCATTGGCCAGCTGGGTGTCATCTCTTCGCAACCATCGTTTTCTACTGCCCAACAACACTCGAAAGCTCTGAGTGATGCACAAAAAATGAAACCTTTTGTAAGTAATCACTTATTAAATTCATTTGTAAGTAGTTGCTTATTTTAAAAAATATTGGATTTGTAAAAGTAAAAAGTGTCTTGATTTTATGTAGGTCATGGGACAAGCAACAGCACTTCAACCGAAATCACCCATATTGCCACATCCACAACAAGGAACGGCAGTTTCCGGAACTGCTGGCGCTGCAACCACTGTTCTCAGTTCGAATCAATTTAAACAAATTTCGCAAGGAACAAGCATCGTGTCCACTCCTCAACTTATCACCAGTCAGGCTGCCATGATAGCGAGTCAGGCGCAACTATTAAACCCACTTCAAGCTATAGGATCGATTCATGGAGGTATCTCGTGGGCAACTCCTGGAGGAATGCAATCGCCAGCTTTATTGACTGCACAGAATCCGATATTTATCCGCGGACAACATCAAGATATGTTTTTACACTCCCCACCACCTCAAGCTCAGCCTGCCATTCAACCTAGCCCTGGACTTCAAATCACGAAACCCAAGCAGGTAAGCACTGACTAATGTAATAGATTATCTTATTTAAATTCTGTTAAACAGATGTTTATTAGCGAATGGATCAGATCCAACCACTTTTGCAGGTTCGTCCAGCAGCTTCAGTTGCAACTCAAACAACTGTGACTACAAGTTTGGTGCAAACAACTCAATTGCCTGGTTTGCGCGCGCAGGTGAGGTCACGAGGTTATTTCAGCTAATGAGTTTGCTGATAATTGTGGGCTAACATAGGTGAAACACAGAAATAAGGCGCAGGTGAATCGAATGTCTCCTGGATCGGCTGTAGTTGTACATCAAAAAGCAGATGCTGCCAACCAAACCAAGTTACCAGGGCCAACTGGTCACCAATCCATTGCTAGTCAGACCAAGGCAAATAGTACTGGAGATAGCAAACAACCTGTGCAGAAAGGTGGGTTAGTTTAATTCGAATAAACAGCTGTTGTTTAAATGAAACGAATTAAAAATTTAAATTAATTTTTTTTTATATTGTTTATGATTTTAGCAAGTGTAGAAACTCAAGCCAATGTTCCAATTATGCCGAAACCCGCACCACCTGCTGTTGCAAATAAGGCAATCGAACAAGAAGAACCGATGGAAGTTGATGAAACCGGAAGGATAGAAAAATCCAATGATGTTGCACCTACGCGGCATTTAGAAGCGGCGTTAACCCAATCGCAAATACTGCCTAAACCGATTGCACCTAAGCTGGAGAAGGCTTTAGTTTGTGGGGTCCCCACTACCACAATTGCAACAGTCACAACAACCACCACGAGTACGATATCAACATCAACATCAACATCAACATCAACATCAACATCAACATCAACAATGGCAACTGTGGCGCCTATAGAACCGGCGAAGGACAAACAACCGCAGAAGGCTATTGTAAAACCCCACGTTCTTACACATGTAATTGAAGGTTATGTTATTCAAGAAGGGCCTGAACCATTTCCGGTACTTCTTATAGAATTCGAATTTTAAAATTTTAATAATCTAATTTGTTATTGTTTAAAAGGTTAATCGGTCGTCGTTAATTGCCGAGTGTCCGCCTAATAAACAACAGCAATCGGAAAAGGATAGCGAAGAAATGGAAGAATCACCTAGTAATTTTATTCTAATACTGTTCTCGAAAGTTATAATTCTGCATGCTTTTCGTGTTAGCAAACTAAAATGTTTCACTGATTAACTTTGTACATATTTGCACCCTTACTCCTAATTCGTAGGCCCAAAAGCTGACTTTGTGCCAACTTCGACTCAACCTGTTCTTCACACACTGCCTGATCCTTGGAAAGAAGGGGGGAAACCTACCATTATCATTAAGGGTTTAGGCAGTACGTTTTGCAATATTGTATCTACCTTTTTCTTTTTTTTTGCTGTTTCTTTTACTATCACTTTAAAAAAAAGTGAAATAAAATGTATAATTTGTAAATAATTTTAATTTGTTTTTTAGAAAAACGAGAAAAATTGGAATCGGAATTGGCAAAGTGCGAATTCTGTGGGAAAATGGATGAAAAGAAGAAATTTAAACGATCAAAAAGATTCTGCTCGACATCTTGTGCCAAGAGGTACAACGTTGGCTGCTCAAAAAGAATTGGTCTGTTTTCATCTTTTACCGGTTGGTTTTATTGACACCAACAAATTAAGTAAATTTAGTTATTGGTGTTTTGTTTTTATAATTTTTACAGAAATGGAATCGAGCAAAAGCAGCAAAAAACATCACGGTATGAAATCGCGGAAAGGTTGGAGAAAATCGTCATCAAGAACAGCTGTTATTAGTCCGGAAGATGATTGGGTATGTATATTTTAACCGGCTAAATACCGTAGTTGGTTGGCTGACAAAAAAATCATAAATTTCTTTTTGTATCCATAGCAAAATGGGGGCGAAAGTTCACCGAAAGAAGAAACAACAGATTCACATTCTGGTGCTGAAAGTTCGCTCTCACCGACAACGCCAACGAGCCAGAAAGACATGGAAGTTGATAACATAGAAACAGAACCACCGCCACAGTTACCGACTGAAAGACCGTTACCGAAGAGTCCTGTAAAATGGACGGTGAGTAATTTGTGAGGAAATTTGAGGAGTTTTACTAATAAATGTATTTATTTTCGTGTTTAGGTTCCAGACGTATATGAATTTATAAAAGCACTGCCCGGTTGTACAGATTATGCAGATGAATTTCGGATACAAGAAATTGACGGACAAGCACTTTTGTTACTTAAAGAGGATCATTTAATGACAGCAATGAACATGAAATTAGGTCCGGCGTTGAAAATATGTGCTCGTATTAACTCGTTAAAAGAAGAAGTAAACAGGCAATAGCACATGTCGCCAATCTGTTTGTGGTTGAAGAGATCGACGTCATCTGATGGGAAATGGTATGCTTGCCATCTTAGGCAGTTGGAATGAAAATGGCTTTTGGATGAAACTTACAAACTTTTTTCAATAAATGCCTTGTTAATAATTCAAATTAAGTACCTGTATTTAGGTTGAATATCAACCAGAAAATGTTCAATGCAATCAATTGAAATTTTTTTTATCTCAAGTTCAGTTTATTTATTTATTATTATTGGTTGTTTTTTTATGTGAAACGTTGTATTAAATTTAAATTAAACTTCACATTTTTTTATTTGAGAAATTTTTGGGACCAAACAATAGAACCTATCAAGGCACTGTTCTATATTGAAATTTAGCCATAGAACAATCAGTGGCCAGAATATCTAAAGGTTAGATTTTTATTTTGCATGAGGAAATATTTTTTTAACAGTATTTAACAGATTTTATCTAATTTAATTTGTTGATAAAAAGATTTTAGTTAGACAAAATATTTTATTATTTTAATGTGCAATAGCTGGCAATGGTAGTTTATGTATTTTGATGTTTGCTAGTTGAAGTTGTTGGTATTGTAATTAATCAAATTCGAAGTTAACCTGGATTTTAATTAATATTTGCCAGTTATTGGAATATGGAATGTAGATGAGGTTAAAAGGCACTATTATGGAAGATTTGTATATAATTTAACCACGCTGTTTTATTATTTTTTTCTTTTATGTTTGAAAATTAAAATACATATATATAGACTCGTCATTTTTAAAAATTGTATATTTTTGATTTGTTTAGTTTTATACTTTTATTATTATGATTGTGCCATTGACTATTATAAATAGCTTTAGATGTTACGATTTTTTACATTTATGTGCGAAAAAGGTATGTCTTATACCATGACTGCTTTGTTAAAAAAAATGTGAGATGTTGTATTTTTCATGTAAAATTGAGTTAATTCGACACTGTACAAAAACTTACTTATTATTAACAGTAGTGCGGCTTAATTTAAAAGAAGTGTTCTTTTGCGAGTTTTACTTATTTACCACAGGTTGACACGAAGACAATTTTTTAAAAGGGGGAACTCTTATTTTAATCATTTCTTTTTTTAAAAAACCTCGTCAAATTATCTATATTTTGAAAATTACCGAAAGGTGTCACTATTAGCAATCACGAGTGGGCGATTATGCGATTGTGTAGCATGATGAAGTCACAGAATGTGATGAAGTACCTTGATATGGAAAAAAACAACCAATTTTTATAACAACAGGCAGACGAAACGATTGAAATTGGCTTTACTACCGGTACTCCCACGTTACCAGAACATAAAGAATGGGAAATCAGTTGACAGGAATTGCGCCTTCACAAATATTTCCAGTAGAATATTATCTAACAGAATTACCCGAGTATACGTTTGATATTAGGTAAAAAGTTACGTATTCAATATCAGCTGAATTTAATCACTTATTGCATTTTCAGTTTAGGTAGTACTCGTTTCCTCAAAGTTGCCAGAGCTGGATTCAGAGAAGGTCTAGTCGTAGTTAAAGTATTTGCGATTCATGATCCATCTTTTCCATTAAGTATTTACAATCAGCAATTAGAAGGTAAAATAATCGTTTATTTATGGTACCATACAGTATTCAGTTTTAAATATTTATTCATTTTATGCAGATATAAAACTAAAGATTAGTCATGTTCCGAATTGCCATCCTTTCCAGAAATTCATTGTACGAATTTTTATCGTATAAAATAAATATAACTTCATTTTTACAAATTGTTTTCTTAAATTATAGTTGACCGAAAAGGCTGGCTTACTTTTTCGGCAATATGTAAAAGATAATTTATACGATCGAATTAGTACAAGACCATTTCTTAATAATGTAGAGAAGAAATGGATTGCTTTTCAACTGTTGTGCGCTTTAAGCCAATGCCACAAACTGGGGGTAAGTTGGTAATTTTATTTAGCAAACTAAATTTTAATTCTGATTATTATTTAAAGGTATGTCATGGAGATATCAAACTAGAAAACGTGATGGTTACTGGTTGGAATTGGGTCTTACTGACGGATTTTGCCAGTTTTAAACCCACCTATTTACCAGAGGATAATCCGGCCGATTATTCATATTTTTTCGACACGTCAAGAAGACGAATTTGTTATATTGCACCAGAAAGATTCGTTAAAACAATTAGTGCTGATGCAGTTAGTGCGAGTAATTTGTCATTACCCGATGGTAAAATGAAGGAAGGAAATCTACAGCCATCTATGGATATATTTTCTGTCGGGTAATTGGATTAAATATTACAAGTTAAGCAATTGGTATAATTTATATTTGTTTTCAGGTGTGCTTTGACTGAATTATTTACTGAAGGACATTTTCCTTTTGATCTTGGGCAACTATTAGCATATCGAAATGACGAATACAATCCTAGCAAGGTTTTGGAACGGATTGAAGACACTAACATTCGAGTATTTTTTTATTATTTCCGAATTATAATAAAATTTTATAATCATGTTTATGATTGTTTTTAGGCTATGTTATGTCATATGATCCAGAAAGAACCGTCTTTTCGCTTGTCAACTGAAGGTTACTTAGAGCAGCAAAGGGGGAGGGCATTTCCTGAGTATTTTTATAGTTATTTACGTGATTACATGCACGGATTTGCTGGGTTTCCAATTATAACTGCTGACGATAAAATTATTCGTTTAAAACGGGATTTGCCTAAAATTTTAAAGGCGTTGTGCAATGAAACCGAGAAAATTAAGTCAAATAATACATCAGTCGATGGTCTAGTAATAATACTTTCGCTAATTACATCCACTCTTAGAGCTTTAAGGGTAAAACTAAAATTAATTTCTTAAAACTAGGCATTAATTAATTTTGTTTATGTAGCAATGTTCAGTTAAACTAAGTGCTCTTGAAATGATGCTTACTTTAACACCACACTTGAGTGCAGAAATTATTCTGGATAGGCTTACGCCTTATATGGTATGTCCTGTTAAAATTAATTAGAAATAAGAATTAAAATGTTTCTATTTATATAGTTATTTCTGGTGAAAGATGACCATCCCAGAGTTCGAGCCGCATCACTGCGTGTTTTAACAAAATGCCTGGGTCAAGTAAATTCTGTACCGAGGAGCGACGCCAATATATTTCCTGAATATATTTTGCCAAACTTATCACATTTAACTCACGACGAAACAGTTGTAGTCCGTATTATATTTGCCGAAAATATTGCCGAATTGGCAGAAATCGCGCTCAAGTATATAATGAGAAGTCAAATAATGTATATTGATATGGTTAGTAAAATGGTAATGTTTGCAGGTTTCTTGAAATGGCTCAATTAAATACTGAAAATGATGAAACTGACACAGTTGAAGATGGAAGTGTACACAGTCATGTATGTTTTCGAGCATTTTGTTTTTAACTTCGTTTAAAATTTTTGATTTTTTATTAGGTTAGTTACGATGCAGAATTACAAGCGCTACATGAAATGATTCAGCAAATAGTCAGTACTTTACTTAGTGATTCTGATAACATCATTAAGCAAACCTTAATGGAAAATGGAATAACTAGGCTATGCGTATTTTTTGGCCATCAAAAAGGTATGTTTTTTAAATTTTTAGTGTCGATTTTGTTATAATTTTTTTATTGCAGCAAATGACATTTTGCTGTCACACATGATCACGTTTTTGAATGATAAAGAAGACAGGCATTTGAGAACAGCATTTTTCGATTGCATAGTTGGAGTTGCTGCATATGTGGGATGGCAGAGTTCATACATCCTAAAACCACTCTTGCAACAAGTATCTGTTGCTAAAATAGCGAGATTTATAATTTTTTATTGAAATAATTTTCTTATCAGGGAATAAGTGATCCAGAAGAATCAGTTATTGTCACAGCATTGAATGGAATGGCGAATTTAACAGAGTTGGGTCTTCTACAAAAGCTCACTTTATACGAACTGTTAAGTGAAATGGCACCTTTACTTTGTCATCCAAATTTGTGGATTAGACATGCTGCAGTTGGTTTTGTTTGTGCAGTTGCACGAAGTGTGAACGTTGCTGACATTCATTGTAAATTATTACCTTTAATTCTCCCGTTTTTGAAATATTCCGTTATTCAAGTAGACAAAGAGGTTAGCAATATGCTTCTGCAATATCATTCTACTGTATATCATATATTAATGGATTTTGTTATTGACAGATAATGTTGCTTAGTGCTCTAAAAGATCCCATTCCACGTTCAGTTTATGACAGTGTAATTCGCTCACCTCACATAACCGCTTTACTCGAGTCTCTCCATAAACGCCAAATGCTGAGAGGGATTACACGAATTGGCCATCAACCTCAGTACGGGGAAATTGACGCAAACGTGCGTGTATTGCATCGCAGATTAGTTGGTGATGCAATGACGGAAGCTGTTGAAGATGTTTTACTGCTGATGAGAGAGTATCTTTTGAAAGCTTTTTCGTCAAGAAGCACTTTAGAAAGTAAACACAAGCAAGGTAGCGAAGGGCATATCGATTTAGCTCGAAATCCTCACATTTTAAGGCATCAGTTTGATTTGGTAAAGGAAAAAATAGTGTTACTGCTACTCACGGAGAAAATGTGCCGTTTAACAGAGCTAGTCGAAAAAAAGCGGGTGGAAATCAAGATAATAATGGGATCGTAAGGAATGAAGAATGGCAACACATGTTTGGTGCTGCTAACATCCCTACAACACCACGGATCCATGGGCAAGGCGAGAATGCAGCATTAATGACTAAAAGTTTACCGCAGGGAAATTTCACTTCTCCGAATGGCGATTCCGATGTCAGTCCTAACATACCGTCCCACATACCTCGAATTATTGTGCCCCCTCACTCGCCCAAGAGAGTAGCTAGTAGCGATCAGCTAAGTTTTGCCGTGCAAAAAATACAAAGTAAACAAAACTTAAAATAAATTTTTGCAATTATATTTATATTATTGAATTACTTTTCAGCTCAAATATCGTCTTGTCAAATAGAGTTAAGAGAACTCATTTACAGGAAGGTGACAGAAAGGTCTGTAAATAGTATGAACAGTGAATATCGTGAGAGAAATACAGTACGGAATGGGAAATACCCTCCACCAGCATGGAAACCAAAAGGTTTATTGGTTGCACATTTAGCCGAACATAGGTCGGCTGTTAATAGGTAAATGTATATAATAAATCGATTCGTTGGTTGAATTATTATATTGTTTATTTATTTTTAAATTATAGGGTACTGGTCATACCTGATACTTCCTTGTTCGTCACAGCGTCTAACGATGGAACGGTAAAAATATGGGATTGTGGGCGAATGGAGGCTAGAAGCATTGCAAATCGAGCTAGACAAACGTATAATCGTCAGGGAGGCCAAATTACATCATTGGCTGTTTGTCACAATAATCAGGCAATAGCTTCTGCATCTGATAATCTAACTATTCACGTGTTTAAGTACGACATAGTTACACCAAAACAAACCGTATTACACACACGTACTCTCGACAAACAAGAGGACGGGTGTGTTGTGGATATGAACTACTATGATGCAGGTCAATATTTGCAGCTGGCACAAAACGAATGAATATTAATTTACTTGGATTTCTAGGGTCTCAGTCGGTTTTAACATACGCGACAGTGTATGGATCAATTTATGGGTGGGATCTTAGATCACCGGGAGTCGCGTGGAAATTAGAAAATGATCCCCAGCATGGTAGAATTTTTATTTTTGATTATTAAATAAATTACATTGATGTATTGAATTTAGGATTGATCACATCGTACTGTGTTGATCCACATCAATCATGGTTGGTAGCAGGGACTGTAAAGGGGATTCATGTCTGCTGGGATATTCGGTTTCAGTTGCCTATTTCTACACTATCTCACCCAGCTGGTGAGTCCCATATCATTCTTATGAAAATACTAAATTATTAATTTTGCCTTTTTTGGCTTAAATGTTTGATTGGTAAGGTGCTCGAGTACGGCGTTTGGAACTGCATCCTCACCACCACTCGTGGATCACATCAGCCGTCAACGGTAATAATGAAGTCAATATGTGGGACGTAGAAACAGGTGCACGTCAATACACCCTGTGGGCTAGTCCTGAACCTCCTTTATCTCAGACCCAAGTAAACATAAAACAAAACTACTTTAATTTATTTAGATTTAATATTTTTTAATATGAATTGATAGGCTTCTAAACATTCAGTTCATGCACTTCAAGTGTGGCGGGGTGAGACTGCACCAATTGTTTTAACTGCTGGATCCGATATGAGAATTCGGTTCTGGAATTTGGGAGCGCCAACACAATCATTTGTAGCTGTTGGAGCAGCGAATGATGCTATTCCGCCTCTTGCTAGTTATCAGTTAAATTTTTTTTATTTTTTTTATTATTTTTTATTATTACTATTGTTAGTAATTTGTGTGAGATTAATTTTGTTTAAATACGATAAGATAAACATTTTTTAATTTGACTGTTTATTGCTCAGATCGCGTCTGATTGACGGTACCGAGGTGATTTGTGAAACGTATAAAAGGCCACCGGAACAAAGTGGTAGTGTGGAAGAAAAAGGACCGGATATGCCACCGGTTGGGCATAACGATTGTATAAGTGATTTAGCAATTTGTCAGACATCTCAAGTATTCATTATTTCTGCGGCGAGGAATGGCGTTGTTAAAGTATGGAAATAATTTTTTTTCTAATTGGATATTTCAGAAAATATTTTCTTTTTTCTTATATTCAATTAATTTCAATTGATACAAGAATTTATTACGCCATCTATTTTTTTTTTAACTTACTCACCAGCGTTCCTTAGATTGAACTTTAAACCTGAAAACCAGGTTGTAATGAATCGAACGAGGAAATGTCAGTTTATGGCAATTCCAATTTCGCAATTATGGTACCGAATTTATTGTATTTAAAATGTGGAATAAAAAAAGTTTCTTTTAATTCAATTATAAACACTTTGTGTAATTTAAAACCACAATATCATAAACAAAAAAAATCTCTTCTTCGTTAGATCATATATCTTATGTAATTGCTCTAATTATTAACTGGTTATTTAATTTGCTACACTATTAACATTATTAACACTTAACACTTATTAACACTAGTTGTACTTTCCAGTTTCGTAGAGACAGGTGAACGAGGTTGAAAGACTGGAATTTTGGTAAATTCTTTATTAAATTCAGACCTGTTTAGAGAGTACAAAATGTATAAATCGGTTTTCCCTGTAGCCCATTTAGAAGATCATTGGAGACAAGAGTAGTGGTATTGAGGTTCATTTTTTAAAGCTTTTGATCACGTTCAGTTTTTAATTAAACATGGAACTAATTAACTTGATACGGTGGACTTGTTTTCACGTGTTTTTCTTTTATTCAATTGTTCATACCGCTCCAAGTTTAACACCTGATGACAGAGGTAAATTTGAATTTTAAATTTCGTTTTGGTTTTATGTTATACAAGGTTTCATATCGTTGTTATTAACACTCATGTACGTAAGTTTAAAAGTTATGCGCCGTAAATGGGGATAAAAAGTAATTGATATGAATATTTGATATATTGTTAACCATAGTTTATAAATTATAAAAGAAATTTTTTTTAAAGTTAAAGTTAAAAACTAGAGGAAATAATTATGGCGTTTTATGGTAATTACTTATTCGTTATGAAATTTTCAAGTGAATTTTAGGATGTTATGTACAAGAGTCGGAGGGAAGTAAAAAGTTTAAAATTGTCTAAAGCGCTTAGAGGGAAATTCCTTAAGTGCTTTAATAATGTTTTTTTTTTATTCTTCAAGTTTTTTTTTTACTTTTTTTTCCAGATCCTAATTATTGGAACCAGAATGCAAAAATTAGCATAGAGGCTGCAATAAAACGTGAATTCAATAACAAGATTGCCCGGAATGTTATATTATTCTTAGGCGATGGTATGAGTATTCCAACTTTAACGGCTGCACGTATATACAAAGGGCAGGGGAAAAAACAGAGGGGAGAAGAGGAATACCTCGAATTTGAACGTTTTCCCCATTCGGCGTTAATCAAGGTGATAAGGCGTGATAAAGATCTTAACTGCACAATAGACATTTTTTCGTTGCTTTATTACGATTGCTTTATTCAGCATCAGTAGAGTTCAGATAATGTCGTCCTAAATCTCTTTTTTTATTAGTACTATTTATTGTTCAAGTAACATCTTTGTCAAATTTTTAGACATACAATGTGGATCGCCAAGTTCCTGATTCTGCAGCTACTGCGACAGCATTTTTAAGTGGTGTTAAAGCAAATTATCAAACGCTTGGTTTAAATGCTTATGCTAAGTTTAATGAATGCAGTTCAGTAGAGCACACCAAAGTCAAATCCATTGCAGATTGGGCACATGAGTCCGGTATTAATTACTGTGTTTACACATCGGGTAGGGGGAAACTAACAAATCCGACTTTGCAGGGAAAGTTGCTGGCGTCGTGACAACCACTGCGATCACTCATGCAACTCCAGCAGCTCTTTATGCACATGTACCCAATCGAGATTGGGAATCTGATAATTTTATGACCGAAATGGATGTTCCATGTAAAGATATTGCGCGACAACTGGTTGAAGATTTGCCCGGTAGAGATTTAAAAGTAATAACATCATTTTAAACATTAGTTATTGACATAAACTACAGTATAAATATTGATTTTGCAGGTGATTTTTGGCGGCGGGAGACAGCACTTTCTTTCAAATAAAAATGAAACTGGAAAATATGGAGTCAGGCTGGATGGTCAAAATATAATAGAGAAATGGAAAAATATGAAAACGAACGAAGAGAAACCTCGAAAATATGTTTCCACACAAGGAGAATTGAATCACATAAAACTTCATGAAGATGGAGCAGTTTTAGGTAACTTGTCGTATTCTCTTCAACTATTTATTATAAATTATTTGTACCGTATAGGATTATTTGCTGATCGCCACATGAGCTATGAAAGTGACCGCAATAAAAGTCCTGATGGCCAACCATCTATTACCGAAATGACACTGAAGGCAATTGAATTACTTAACGAGCATAAAAAGGGATATTTTCTCTTAGTTGAAGGTGACAACACATCACACCATAATTATTCCGATTAACGTGAAATTATTTGAGCAGGCGGCAGAATCGATCATGCCCACCACGCTACAATTGGACGAAAAGCTTTGGAGGAAACGTTAGCGATGGAACAAGCTATTATTGCTGCCACAAAAATGGTTGATTTAGATGAGACACTTATTCTTGTAACGGCAGATCATGCTCACGTTATGACCATTAATGGATATCCTACAAGAGGCAACAATATTTTAGGTACAAGTTCTATTTTATTTAATCTTTATCAAGTCTTATCAAGTACGTGCATTTTTTTTTAGGAATAGGTGACATATCTGAAGTAGATTTTCTTCCATATACAACTTTAATGTACACCACTGGACCTGGTTTTAATTACACAGAAAAGGGAGAACGTCATAACATTACCCTCGTTAATACAAGTATAAAATCAAAAACTAACATTTAATAGTCGGAATAAATTATCTAGTAATTTATATTGCAGGTGATTCGAATTACATGCAGTTGGCTGCAGTTCCAAATTTCGATGAAACGCATGGTGGTGACGACGTAGCCATTTATGCGCGTGGACCAATGGCACATTTGTTTCACGGTTTACAAGAGCAAAATTATATTGCGCACGTTATGGCGTATGCATCTTGTATCGGACCGTACGCGAAGGATTGCTCAAGGCCCGACATATCAAGCAGTAATAAACTCAATAGTCAAATTGAATTACTAATCGGTTTGTGCGTTTTAACAATATTTTATCGAACAAAATTGTGAACAGGTAAAACATGAAAAAAATGTATAGTTTTAACAAAGAGCTCTTATAACAACTTCGTATAAAATGAATGGGTGCAAAATTATGTACTCAATACATTACCAAATATCGAAATAAATAGAATGGTTGTGGGTTGATGTGATTTTAAAACTTCGTTTCACTTTCTTCTACATATAGTTGCATCTAAAAATTAACAACTTTTAATAAATGAATAATAAAAACTTTATTTCTAAATTAATACCTTAAAAATCTCATGATCCATAAATTTAAGAGGTAAAATGTGAGCTTTATTTACAGTTGTCTGAAGAGGATCAGCTTCAACCCAAGGGAATTCGAGGAACTGTTAAATTAGAATTGTATAACGTTAAAGATATTATTTTAATAAGAAATAAATTTATTTTTAACATTTTGTGCCGATTCCACTTCCATGCTCGCAGCTGCACTTTCATCTGTGTGAACTTGAATCATGAAATAGCATTCAGGTGGTAGGCGCGTCAATGAGGCATCACAGACGTTTAACTTGAAACAAAATTCTCTAATTGATTTTTCCAGTCTTAACAAATATGAATCGTCCCTGTAAAAATAGGAATTTCGTTAAAGTCACGAAAGAAGAATGAAGAAAATACTAACAATTGGCAATTAAAGTTCCTTTGCAGATCGATTTCAAAAACAAACTTTTCTAGTGGTTTGTGATCCTTATTAGCAATAACAACCGAAATTTTCTCTAAATTGATCTTCAATAGTAATTTGATTGCGTCCAAAGTGTCCTGAATATATTTATTAATGGCCTGATGAGTAGAAATCTTAAAATAAAATTGTAAAATAACAACATAAACTTTTTCCGCACTAAGTGACACCTACGTAAACAGGTATATCGTATTTTTTTCGTTTTTCAAAAATGTTTTGGGGATAGAGTTGTCTTTTGTACAATATTGAATGAATGGCAACTTCCAAAAATTCGATGAAAATGTCTACCGATACTATCGAATATTAATTAATTTCTCCATCGCACTAATTGTTGATGTATTATCTTTGAATACTTACTTACCTACGTTTTCCATCCCCACACCACCTGATTTTTAAACGAACTTTACTTCATCAAACGCACGCATTTAGCATTTGTTTGCATGAGACTCCTATTTCAACCGCCAGGTTTAAAATTCACTTGTTAAGTAAGTATCGGTCTTCATGTAGGCATTGAAATACAGCTGTCCCTTACTTAGGCTGTTTCACTTTCATTCCCACATTTTTCCAGAAGTTGAACTTAAATGACCAGATAAAATAAAAACTTAATGATATACGATTCGTCATTTTATTGGGTATGTTCAAGTTATTAGTAAACATCATTTAAAAGATTTATGAATATCATATTTTTTCCAGAAATTCTGTTAAAACGCATCGGCCGTATTCGCGGTATTAGCCGCTTCACCTGGCACCCCTAAACCCTAAATCATGAAAGTCTCGGGTTTCTTCATTTGTTTTGTAATCTAAGTCATGCTGTACAAGATCTTATGACCAGTTGCGTTTCCTTTTCGTCTCTACTTACGGATATTAATCAAATGATATAAAAAGTGAGTCTCACTTAGTTGAGATTGGTTGGAAGATAATTTATTGTTTAATCATTGTTAAGCTATTTTTATTTATTATTTTTATTATCCAATTCTACACGTGTTTATGTATTTTGTCATAAAAAGATTAGACATATGTTTTTCTGTGGTGTATGGGTATTCAAATGAAATGCTCGACTGTGTGAACACACGTGATGGGGAAGTAGTTTTGACAGCTCAGACAGGTGTGTGGTGTGTAGTCCAGACGTGTTTAAAAGTATCAATTTCTGTTTAAAATCTTCGGTTGTTATTTGAATTATTCAACTGAAATAGATGCTAAATCTGATACTTCTAGAAAAAACTTATAAATGTTTGTTATTTCAGGAATCATGCCATTATCATATCGCAGATTTGCTGCTAGCGTGTCAGCTTGCAGTATTCTGAATGAGGGCACAGATGATGAATTGGTATTGTCTCAAATTGAATTTATAAAAATAAAATATGAACTTGATATTTTTTTTTACCAGGTATGTCAAGGATACTGCAAGAATACACTGAAAATTTTTCTGTATTATGTTTGCATTACGTTGACTTTGGGCTTAGTTCTATTCATTTTTAAATGGAAACCGGAATGGGGTGTGCGATTTTACAGTTCGAAATGTTCCTTATACAAAGCAGATGTTGTTGTTCTGAAAAACAAATCTGGCGAAAAAGATGTTGTTCGTATCAGAGTTGAGCGAGTCCCGCGATCATTTCCATCAGAATTTTCCTATTCCCCGTTAACTCCATCGATGAATCAAGAATATGAAATTACAGATCAGTCGGATTTAGCCGAGAATGAGGTTAATTTTTTTTACGATATTAATTTTAATTACCGGTACTTTAATTAATATTACTTTCAGGGAAAATTTTTCAAATATTTTATTCATCGTCATTTGAAATATTATTGGGACTACAAAATTGGTCGTTTTAAGAAACTTAGAGGATTAGATTATGACACATTATGTGCAGATTTTTTAGATAAATTTCCTGGATTAAGCCGGGAACAACAAGCCATGAGGTATTATGAAATTCGAACTTGTTTAAATCATAAATTAATTTATTTTTCTTTAATTTTATAGATTATTAGTATACGATGAAAATAGTATATCCGTTGAAGTCAAGTCATATGCTAGGCTATTTATTGAGGAAGTTGTGAATCCTTTTTATGTATTCCAAATATTCAGTATCATTCTTTGGTTTGCGGACAATTATGTTTACTTTTCTGCCTGCATTCTTATCATCACATCGTTATCGATGATGATTTCACTTTATGAGATTAGAAAGGTTTGCTCATAGATACTGGATTAATTTTATTTTCATTGATAATTTCTAAACTTATTTCATTTAAATTTAAATTTTTATTTATTAGCAAAGTCAGACACTGCATGACATGGTACGCAGTGCTGACAATATGACAATTAATGTGATGAGGCGAAATAAAATAATGGAAGAAATTCCATGTAAAGATCTCGTTCCTGGAGACGTAATATCAATTCCTTCTGAAGGCTGTATAATGTCTTGTGATGCGATTCTCGTGTGCGGAAATTGTATTGCTAATGAAAGCATGTTAACAGGTGATTAATTATTCTATTATCCAAATATACAACTTTTAATATTCTCTATTTATAGGTGAAAGTGTACCAATAATGAAAACTCAATTACCTCAACAAGATGAACCCGAATTGTACAGTCCTGATAAACACAAACGATATACGTTATTTTGTGGCACTGAAGTTATACAAACGCGTTATTACGGGGAAAATAATGTTACTGCAATTGTAGTGCGAACAGGTTAAAAATATGCCTACGAAAACACATGTACGATGTTTTAATTTTTCTAACTCTTAGGATTTGCAACTGCCAAAGGGGAATTGGTCCGCTCGATTTTATTTCCGAGACCATTAGGATTTAAATTTTATCGAGATTCAATGCGTTTTATTGCAATTTTATTTGTTATAGCTTTAGCAGGAATAGGCTATTCTTTACACATTTACTTGAGAGAAAATGTAAGTCAACTTATTTCGAGAAAAAAAGTAATCTTAAAAAAATACTTATTTATAATAGCATCCAGTGGAAAAAATAATTTTTCGAATGCTGGATATTGTAACTATAGTTGTGCCACCAACTCTGCCAGCTGCTATGACAGTTGGTTCTATTTATGCTCAATCTCGTTTAAAAAGACAAAAAATATTTTGCACTAGTCCACCGCGAATTAATGTCTGCGGCAAAATTAAACTGTTCTGCTTTGATAAGGTATGCAATGTGTTTATTACTATTTTATTACATCCATTAACATTTATGTTATTGAAACAGACTGGGACTTTAACAGAAGATGGTTTAGATTTATTGGGAGTTGTTCCAATTGAACAGGAAACGTATGCATTTATAAAACAATTTATTTTATACCAGATCCAGAAAACATGTCAGTGTATAATTTTAATAAATCTTTTTCAGGTTTTATGATATTGTTAGTAATCCGCGGCATTTGTCCGAAAAGTCTCCGATAGTTGCAGCCATGGCAACTTGCCACACTCTCACTTGTATAAATGGGGAACTTCGAGGTGATCCATTGGATCTTAAAATGTTCCAGGCAACTGGTTGGGTAGTTAAAATATACTTTATTCTAATATAAACAATAAATTTCACATAGTTTAATGTTTTTTGGTTAGGCGATGGAGGAACCAGGAGCAGATAACACCAGATTTGATCTCTTACAACCTATGATTGTTCATCCAGGTTACTTAACTCTGGTTACTAGTCAAGATTACATGCAAGGTCGGACAACAGCACCTTATGAAATTGGAATTATTCGACAATTTACTTTTTCGTCCAATTTACAACGGATGAGTGTTATAGGCCGGGTTCTAGACCAAACTCACATGAATTTATACGTAAAGGGAGCGCCGGAAAAAATAGTCACACTGTGCCTTCCCGAGTCAGTTCCTATCGACTTTGCGGATAAGTTGCAGACTTATACTGTTAAAGGTTATCGCGTCATTGCTTTGGCATGGAAACCACTCGACTCAAAGATAAACTGGCATCATGCACAAAAAATTAAAAGGTTATAATCTAAAAAAAAAAATAGTTGTATATGTACTTACCGTTTATTTTACTGGCTCAGGAAAGAGGTAGAAAAAGATCTGATACTGCTAGCGCTTTTGATCATGCAAAATACATTGAAACCGGAAACAACAGCCGTGATAAAGAAATTAAATAGTGCAAAAATAAAGACGATCATGGCAACAGGTAAGTTGACAATGAGAGAAACGTATTTGTTTTTAATTTTTAACTTTATTTATAGGTGATAACATGCATACAGCAATAAGTGTTGCTCGTGAATGTGGAATGGTGCCCCCTACAGATAAAATAATTATAATTGATGCACACCCACCTGCATCTGGTGAGCGAGCATTCATGAGAATGGAATATGCAAGCAGAGGCGACGATTGTAGAGAAGAAAATGTATCTACAAATGTAAGTCAATTCAAAGTTCAAACTAACGTTTCCTCGTGCCATATCTGTATAATTATTATTATTTAACCCAAAGAGACAAGTATCAATTGATGTCGAAAATGGAGTAAGAGGGCCATTCAGATTCAGTATGAGTGGTAAAACTTTTTCCATGATCCGTAAATACTTTCCGGATTACTTTCACAAAATCATAGTCAAAGGAACTGTTTTTGCACGGATGTCGCCAGAACAAAAAGCACAATTAGTTAAGGAATTGCAAGAAATTGGTTATTTGGTTGGCATGTGTGGAGATGGTGCAAATGACTGTGGGGTAACCTACCTTTAACTCTTCTCTTAACAACATATATAAGTTACCAATTCTAACGTAGGCACTCAAAGCAGCTGATGTGGGAATTTCTTTATCAGAAGCTGAGGCATCGGTGGCTGCACCATTTACTTCAACATGTCCAAACATCGAGTGCGTCCCTATTGCGCTCAAAGAGGGCAGATGTGCTCTGGTTACTTCATTTGGTGTTTTTAAATACATGGCACTGTATAGCATGGTGCAGTTTATTTCAGTTCTTACATTGTATACGGTAAAATATTATTGATTTTTTGAGCAATTTTTGTGATGTACTAAATTTGACATTTCCAGTGTGAAACAAATCTTGGCGACCAACAATTTTTATACATTGATTTGTGTTTAGCAACAATTATGGCACTAGTTAGTGAGTATTGTAAGAGTGATAAAAATTCAATATTTCAAATTTTTAATCTTTTTAGTGAGTTATACCAAAGCATTTGAACACATTGTGCCCGAACGGCCACCAGGAAGCCTTGTCAGTTTAGCTGTTATTTTTTCTATTGTTTTTCAGATTATTTTATCAGCAACAATACAAATTTTAGCAGTTTTGTATCTTCATCGTCAACGCTGGTAAGTTACGGTATACCGTATTTTATATAATATTCGGTTAACGTTCGGACAAAATCAAGGTATGAACCGGCGCCTCCCAACTACTCCGGAGACTTTACAACCAATTGGGATGCGACTGTAATATTTTCTGTTTCAACATTCCAATACGTAATATTAGCGGCTGTATTTTCTACGGGTCCACCATTTCGAAAACCATTATACAGCAATAGTATGATAACTAAATAAGTAAATACTATAGCGATTACTTCTAAATCTGATGTATTTTACAGTTTGGATGATAGGCGCACTTGTTATATTCACTACTGCAAACATAATTTTCCTAGTTCATCCATTCCATTGGCTTGCAAGTTTTTTCCAATTAAATACTGATAAAAAAGAGGGCCAATTTGTATTCAGGTTATGGCTGCTTACTCTTCCTGCAGCAAACCTGGTTGTAGCAATTGTTATTGAGGTAAATAAGTACAAATTATGCAAATTTTATGCAAATTCATGTAATTGACTTACTGAATCCATCTGCAGCACACGGCCAAAAGTGATGTATTGACTGTGTTTTCTCGGGTAATAAGACGTAAAACTATACCAAAAAATAAATATAGGCAACTGGAAAATGAAATCGATGCAGATAGTAGTTGGCTATCTGTGGAACATAGGATTCTTAGCAGTTTACAAGTTTAAATTTAAATTTATTTATCTGTATATTATGGCATAATAAACTTATTTTGGCAAATTTATACATATTTAATATAAAAAAAATGTGAATTTTATGAATTAATAATAATTTCAATTATTAATTCATGATTCAAATGGGTTTAGACTATCATCATACGGATCCTCAAAGGGGTTTGGAGCAGATTCAAATGGATTTGGTGCGCCTGCCTCAAACGGATTTTTGGTTTTAGGGTAAGTGCGAGTTAACAATTGATTAGAACTGCTGGGTAGCGACATGGGTCCTCTAATTTTGGAGTTCCTTGGCAAATCTAGTCGTTCTACCGGTGGCAATTTTATTGAACGTGCTGGTTCAACAATTGGTATCCGAGAAAGGGATGGTGGGCGTTTGTGAACTAATGCCTCCGTGACTAGAGTTACCCTATTGAAAATTCCACGCCCAAAGTACTCGGATACTACCGAAAAACCATCTTCAGCAACTTCGAGCTGTTATTTGAAGAATGTAATTTCAATTACGTTAATAGTATTCATTAGCGAGTTTGATTTGCCATACTTGGTGATGAAATATCTCGTGAAGCTCTCGATTTTCTTCTTGTGCTTTAATAATTTCCAAAACTTTACGATTTTCAGGCATGCAAGCAGGACACTCGTTTTCATTTTCCGCATAACTTTCAAAGCAGCTACAAAAAAGGAAAAAAATGGTAAGATTTGCCCTTTTTATTTTAATACTAAAATCCCTAACTGCATGTGGTAAGAATGGTGGCAAAGAAAATGAACCGAAGGCAATTCCAATTGCTGGTTGCAGGCACTGCATTTGGCTACTTTAAATTCCCGGGGACTAATGTGAAAGAAAATTTATAAATAGGCATTTGAGAATACACATTTATGGTACAGTACTTACTTGTGTTTAATATCTTCAATCTCTTTTCTCATTTTCCCTGTATCATCACGATACTGTTTAATCATTGCTTCATCCTCAGCGATCTGCTGATTTTCTTTTTGTAATTGCTTAATTATATAATCCTGGAACAATAAAATGCAAGTCAACAAACAGAATTTACCCACTTGAGCTTTAAAGACCTTAATCACTGCTAAAGTTGTTAACGAGCTGCTTGCTAATGTATTTACAACCATTAGTGGTGAAAGCAGTCTCTCTCTTTCAATGTGTTGTAAAATTTCGATCAAATAATTCTTTTGTCGGTCATCAGTTTTAGAAAAGTACCAGAGCGCTTGAATCCACAGCTTGGAATCTTGAGAACTGTAATAACAATTATTTATAGTACAAATACTCTAAAAAACTTTATTCTTATTACCCAAAATGTTTGCAGGTATTGATTACATTATTAAAGTCATCACGATCCATGTAATAACGTAATATTTGCTGGAATAGTTTAGCTTTTTCGTATAAATACAATATTCCTGGTTTGAAGTTATTCATTTGACATAAAACCAGAACCTGATCCAAATCATAGCCAGAATCAGGTGATTGAAGTAAATTTAGGATTTTGATCTCGTGCTCTATTTTTAACTGTTTAAAACATAATATTTTATAGAATAATTAAAGTTTGGCACAAAAACTTGTTGAACTCACATTATCTTCTGTTTCTTGGTTGTATTCTTGCAAATACAACTCTATTAGTGTATTGTAAACCAAACTAGAGTGTTGAGCGGGGTACAAGGGAATCTATTCAGTAAAGAAATGATGAAAGATTAATTGAATACCAAATTATTACTTCCCCACTTTAATTGTGTGTTCCAAGAAGGAAACAAGATGTTTTGAATTATTGACAAAAATGTGGATGAAATCTTTTGCTTCAGCTCGTTCAATTTTCATTGGTTTAGAACCTGAACCAATTAATTTTAATATTTTTTTATTAATATTAATATTTAATTGGTCAATAAATAATAATTACCATCCAACATACTAACATCAACCAATGGTTCTAAAAAATAAAAAAAAATTTTTTGTAAAAAATATTAAGTAAAAGTGGACCCCAAATTCTAATCTTACTATTCGAAGGTCGGAAATCGGTGCAAAGTTGTTTAAGAAATTGGGTTGTTTCATTAGGAATTATTGTCATCAACATCTTTCCATATTTTTTCATATTACTCTCAGCCTAAACAAAAATTAAGTTACTCTCTACAAAAAAAAATAAGCCAATAAATTTCTTAAACCTCTATAAAGTCTAGTTTGGAAATGTAACTCAATGCTGTTTGATAGTCTTGTAAATCTTCAATTTGTATTTTCAAGTACCAATCATGTTGTCCCTCTTTTTCTGATAGTAGTAAAGCATGCCTGTAATAACAAGCTTGGCGACAAACTCGAATAGCGATCTCAACGTTAAAATCTACACTTCCATCTTTTGTCTAAAATAACAAAATCCTTACAGTACATTTCTTTATGAAACAAATTTTCTAAAACAAATATACCTTAATAAATTCATTCAGTTTATCTGTATCTTTGAGTTTCGTATAACAATTGAGCAATAAAGTCGTGTGGTCTTCCGTTGCGAGCCCTTGTTTATGTAGAGCTTGTAGATATGCAGTCAAGTTGTGTATTCGTTGCGCATCAAGAAACTACAGGAAAAGGAAGAAAAATATAACAATATATAACCAGTAAGTGTTACTTTTTAAAAGTTACCTTTCGAATTACGTAAGAGGCTTCAAGTTTTCCTATAGTTTTAATGTATTGTTCAATTGCTCCATCGTGATCACCTTTGCTGTATAGATGGTCCCCATATTGTCTAAAAATGTCAACCACTCCATCTTCATCATATTGTTGACTTTTTGCTAATCTTTTAACACGAAACAAATGTTGTAATTCTTGATTTAATTTTTTGAAATGAGAATTTCATTTCTTACTCGATGGCAAGGGCGTATAGGCTCTTTTTGAATAGCATGTCCAATTTACTCTGAGTATCTTTTTCTTGCAGGTGATAAAGCTAATTCCATAAAAATTAATTAGGGTTTAATTTAATATGTGCATATTTTATACCTTTTTGTCACCTCCCAGGACATAAAGCGACCCCCATTCGGAAACAACATCAATAACTTCAGGAAGTGGTGCTGAATAAGCTATAAATTTGTTCTGAATGTCGTAAACTGTTACAATATTCATTGCTAACGACTGCCCGCCACTAGATAAAAAAATTAATACATTTTAACATTAGTGACATTTAAATTCATAAATAAATATTGTAGTCTTACGAGCCACTTGGAGCTCCACCATCTTTACCAACTGCTACTAAATAACCCCTAAACCAGTGTAGAATTATTTTTTTGCCATCAAAAGCAAAACAGGGGCCTCGTCCATCAGGTTGATAAAAATAAACAGCCTATTGCAGTAAGTAATTAAATTACAAATTATTATATTACAAATTATAGTAAATGTTTAACCAACATACATCTGTTCTAGCTACAACAAATTGGTATTCTAAAGTTGCATCACTCATAGTTGAGCATCGAGACAGGCAGCCTTTATCTTCTAATAAATACTTTTTAAAAAATTTAAAAATTATTTCATCACATTTCATTTAGCAGTACTTTAAAATCTTTATCCTTTGTATGAATATTATAGCAATAAATCTCTTCTGTGGTGGAGACAAATAAATGAATTATCTTATTTGTGTTTCGGAAAGCTAAGTTTGTGACGGAATTAGGGCCTTCGTGAAGAATTTTGTGTTTACTTCCTCTGAAATAATTGTATCCTAATTTTAATTTTAAACGACATTTGGTAGGTATGTTCGGTATAACCTGTCTCGTGATATATCTCCACGGAAAAGTAAAACTGAACCATTATCATATCCGAGCGCCATAAAATTCATATTTTCATGCACGGCCAAAGCTGTAGCCTTATAACATAAAAAATTGTTAACTGAAATATAATTTTTAAATTAAATCGTGATTTGCTAACTGGCGTTTCTTTGTTTCCGGGAAGAGCCGTGACAGATCTCGTACAAAGTGGAAGTCCATTTTTGTCACATTTATCAAAATTCCAAATTTTGATAACTGGATTGTTTCCGGGTACATCTTCCTAAAAAACAAATTAAAAAGTTTTAAACACATTAAATTTCCAATTTAAAGCCTTACGCCAGTAGACACTAGGATATTATTTTGCCTTAATTGCTGCAAGTTATTTACTGTCAGCTCGTAAGCTTTAAAACTGATCAACTCAAGTTGTCGAGTTATGTAATAAACAATCCCTTCAACGTCCCCTAATATAATTAACCCCCTTCCACTTGTGCAAGCAGTGATGGAAATATCCTAAAACAAAAATAATTAATAAACAAGATATTCGGTAGGGTATTCCGTTATTTTGCACCCTATACTTTTAGCTTATCGAATATTTGTCCATTTCCATCTTTTACTACTTCCTTATCAAAAAACTTAAATCGTCTCCACTAAAAAATCAAATAAATTCCATGAGATTTAATTACATAAGTGATTTATAATTACTATACTACCTGCAGAAACGCCATTATAAACTAGAGAAACGACAAGCTGATATCCACACGAGTCGCCACCCACCAACCTACAATATGTTTATTCAGCGGTGGCCATCTATTGATCAAAATTGTAAACCGCGGGCGATCCATATGTCCCTATGGATGGATGCCAAAATTGATGTCCTCGCAAGTTCAACAGACCGTAAATATGTTTTTCTTTGTTTGTGTTTTACTACGCATCAATTTTTAATATGAACATGTAAATTTAAAATTCAATAATTTCAATATACCGTACAGTAGGCTACGTATATAGGAAATGGGTGGGTGGGGTGTAGTAATTTCGCATTATTGAATTTTTGTATCACTTTTTCTGTAAAGATGTAGAATAAAATGTATTTTTTAGAATGACATACGAAGTCAAGGATTCAGTAGCTTTTTTAAAAAAAATAATCTTTTTTGATAACCATCTGTTCTGCTCTGGTGGGATTGTAAACAATCTGAAGGTGATTTTATAGCAATTAAGTGGTCATACAACTTTTTTGCAATGTAAACATACTTATGATCGAGATTGTAAACTAATATAAGCTAAAAAAACTCATTTATTTCATCATTTCAAACCTAAAAGTTGATCTAGCAATTCGTGTCTCAATATGATTCATATCGTCATCATCTTCAGTACTTTTCACTTTGTTGCATTAGAATATCAACATGACAAGTCGCGCTTGCCTTCACAAACCACATGCAATTTAATGGACGAGCACAGCGCTGAGTTGTACGGTTTCCTGGATTTAACCTTAATTGGCACTGAAACGCAACAGCAGCCGTACGCAACATTTAATAAAATGACAGGTAAAATCGAACTAAGTTTTTCTCCATGCGAACCGTGGAACACGTGTGTAGGACGATGCAACCAAAAAACAAATTTGCGCATCACTTATCCTCCGTACACTTGTTATTGCGATAGTCTTTGCACAATATACGATGATTGTTGCGCTGATTACATTCATCATTGTTCAAAACAAATTTCCAAGAAAACATCAATTTATATCAACAATACCAGGCGCTTTCAGTTTTCTTGCATTGACTTAAACGGCAAATATGGCATTTTAATGGTTAATGAATGCAATCCTAAATGGAAATATGACGAGAACTCGAGATATAAATGTGAAACGGAACCGATTGATCCTGTAACTGATTCCGAAGAAATTGTGTATAAAAATAGCTATTGCGCTGTCTGCAATGGAATTAATTATGACAAAACCATTCACTTGGATCTTCGAAAATGCAATGACAGCGAAGACTGTCTATATGTACCAGAACCAGATAAAAGCAAATTTCAACCCCGCATTTGTGTTTATGATTTCGGAAACTGTTCTGTTGATTTTTCATCTCCAATATTCCAAGATATAGTTGCTAAGTGCAAATCCTATGCGGCAATGGTAGTCGGACAGAAATTAAACAAGACATTAAGGTACAAGAACCCACATTGTGCTATTTGCAACAACGCTTCTAACATAATATGTCCACAATACCGATGGATGATCAACGACTTTGAACCTGTCGAGTCTCAAAAAGGAATACACGGACCACATGAGTGGGCGGTTAAACTGTACGGAAAACACAATAAAACACCACCCATTGATGAATTTCAGGTAAAAATAAAATAAAATTAAAATAACATGAAAAGAGTAATAAATATGAGCCGTTTCTTACAATTTCTAATAAAAAATTTCAGGTCAAATTGGTCACAACAAAGTCACAATTTAAGGCAGAAATTCCTCCATCAGTTTCGGTTTTGTTTAATTTTGGCTTAAACGGAAAAAAGAACTTTTACTTCAGTAGTAATCAAGGGCAGCAAGGAAGAAATAATAATTGTCCTAACCATAATATTTGGGATCCATTTCTTGACTTATGCCGAAGTTTATCCTGCACTGCGCACTTCAGCTTGATCGATTATCAGTAAGACATTTTAAAATACATCAGATGAACTAAATTTATACATTACTTGCCATAATATTAATTTTACAGATGTGTGGAAACTGACAACAATTCGACTGAGAGAGATGCACTGACTGATTTGATATTTGGGATAAATTTGAACAAGGTCATTGTTTGTCTGGCTTTCCAAGTTAAGAGTTTTTCTTCTGGTTTTACTAATCAAGAAAACAAGAACGTAATCGAAGGTTTAATGAAAAGTTTACCAAAAACTCTGGCCTCTACATTGGGCATCAACACTAATCGAATTTCTAACATGGTACTCATCAACACCACAAAAAAGGCAAGACAAACAGTTTGCAAACGAAATGTGAATATCGAAGATTATGAAAATGCTTGCGCACCTTTGCTGACAGCTTTCGATTTTAATTTTAAGTACAGTAAAAATGTCGCCATCAGATTCGAGTTAAGCGAACCTGACGAGCACTTTGAAAAATTTGAACCGTCTATAGACAGAATTATATCTTTGCTTATAACTAACGTCAATCTCAACACAATGTCTCTTCTTCTGGAGGGGTTTACATTACGTTTGTTGGGCGTACACGAAGAAACTGTTGTCGATGGCGATGAAATTGAAAACTGGTGTATAGATGGCGAAAAAGCCACATACATGAATCACGAATTTACGATTGTAAACAGTAGTATTATTAATGATGATTGGAAAATGAATATTCGCATAAATGAAACGGGGAAAGTGTACAATAAAGGGGAGTATTTAGCAAATTTCATAAGTATTGGTAAATCAGGTGAAAACGATTTAACTTCTGTAAATGGCATTGTGGTGGTTTGTGAAAATAGATCTAAACTAATATCACATTTTTGCCCAAGGATCAAACTAGAAGAGTCTGAATATACATTCATTCTTAATGGCAGTGTCAATTACACTGGGGAATTGTTTATTGGTAAAACTATGCTTGATTTTGGTGAATATGAAATCGGCCCTAATGGCAGTTTATTGATTTGTTATAACGTCTCTGGACTCGTAGTGCCATTCGATACAGTACAAGCATATTTAGGGCTAGTTCTTATGACAGTATCCTTATTTGCAATGGCCATTACTCTTTATACCTACTTTTTATTTCCAAAACTTCGAAATTTACCAGGAATGAACTTAATGAATCTGGTGTTTATCTTGTTTTTATCACAACTGACATACCTCTCTGGAATGAGATACACTGTTAGATCAGGAATTATTTGTAAAATTTTTGCAATTGTAATTCATTATGAAATTCTTTCTTCCTTCTTTTGGACCAATGTCATGGCTTATGACTTGTTCAAAACATTTGGTAACAATAATATATTACCATTTATGAGAAAAAAGAAATTTTACTTAAAATTTTACATGGCTTATGCTTATTTATGCCCTGCTGTGTTCGTTAGCATTCCCATCGCAATTGATACTTGTAAGTGTACTGGCAAGTTTGCAGTTGGTTACGGTGATGATTTATGTTGGATAAACGAATCTGAAGCCAATATCTTATTTTTTGCTTTGCCCATTGCCATTCTTTTGGTTATTAATTTTATATTTTATATCACAACGATTTATTCTATAAGAAAGGTGACCAAAACTGTGAAAGCTGCAACTAACAAAAGGGGTGAAAGTGATGTAAATCTTTATATTCGAATGTCGAGTGTTATGGGGTTTACGTGGATATTTGGATTTGCTGCACAGTTGACAGCTAAATGTTGTGTAACGCTGACCAACATTCTAACTTATACTTTTGTTTTAACTTATTCGCTGCAGGGTTTGTTTATTTTTTGGGCTTTTATATGTAATAAGAGAATTATTGATTTATATAGACCTTATGGGAACAAAATGATGGTAAGAATTGTTGATACATTAGAAAAGGCAAAGTGCTTTATACCTGGTAAAAAAACAAAACATCAACGGTATCAAGTACTTCCTCTAGTCGATCGAGTTCACTGCAAACATCAAGAAGTCAATTGTCTAATGATTGATCCAGTGTCCTTCTAAAGCGCAAAAGTTTTTATTTTCATAAATTGACGTGTATTCATCTATCCTGATTTTAGCGCCTAAAAGTTAGCTTCACTGAGTGAAATTAGCGGTAGCGGTAGTGCAGTCTTTTCTGGTTAACCGACGTTTTAAATTGAGCTTTGAAAAGAATAATTTCTCCAGCAAAAGATAAGGGCGAAAAAAAATTTTAATTTCAATTTTAAATTATGTACCGCACTGTTTTTTAATTATTATTATTATGTAATGTGATTTATATTGATTAAAATAAAAAATAAAATTATTTGAAAATGTTTCTTTTTTACTAAAAAAATAGGATGGACGAGTTCTGGTATAAAAAAATTGTTTACTGCTTGTGCCGCCACCTGGTATTGTGTTTAGATGGCGATGACCACGTTACTGGAAAATGGCCGTCGTTTTATGTTTACGGAGACTATTTTTGCGTTGGTTGTTGACATTACGATGCAATTTATCGAATAACACAACAAGTTGTGTTGTTATTTGAAATTCTTCTCGATATTATCGAACTGGAAGGCGGTAAGTTTTCTTTACACGTTTAACTAATAAATTCTCACTTTTTAAACTTTTTGTATTGATTATTATCTGAAGTTGATAGTTATCTATATTAAAAAAAAACTTTTGTTGAGATTGCAAGCAAATTTCCGAATATTGCACTTTGAGCTCCAACCTTAATTTGAATTCAACAAGTGTGCAAATCGGACCGATAATGAAATCAATCTTATTTTAGGTTTAGCCATAGATACATATATCTATGGTTTAGCAACAGACCATGCACGAATTGTTCAGCCAGGTATTAAGCCAACGAGACTTATCTAAAGCAGGCGATTTGTTTTCTGTTGATGATCGTCACATTGTGAATGATTTATCAAATGTTGTTACAAAAATTCAAGCTATAACAGGAGCATCGAACTATCTAAGGTGTAATAACGATCAAAGTGTCGTGGAAATATGTATCACAAGGGTCACATCAGCTATAAGGTACTGTATTTAGAAAGTTTAAATAAAAATGAAAATCAAGTCCATGACATCAATTCCAGAGAAACAGGTTCCATTCAACAACACGCGCCTTCCCTGGTCAACCTCCTTCAATCATGTTTAAATCATGATCTCAAACCATCAGCTAAAGATGAGGATCCACCGCATGCTAAAATTGCTGCCGATATCATCAGTTGTATATTTCTTGTAAGTTTGATTTTTCTAATTTTATCTTAGTTTATTAGTTTTTTTTTTTTAGAATTATACAAAAAAAGATGTAATGAAATTGGCTGTGCCGGTAACTGTTAAGTTTCTGCATAAAGGAAACAAAGATTTATCACGTAATGTGTCATCGTACCTCTCACTGGCAGCTATTGATAATGCCGAATTACTTGCTCCCCATATTCAACCAATTATTGATAGTATTATTAGTGGTAATTATTCATTATCACGGGTTTTGCCTCAAATTTATGCAGTGACGAAAGAACCCATTCATGACCATGTGATGGCTTTGGTATCACTTCTTCAATTTTGTGAAAATCCTGAAAAACTTAGTTTGTTAAGTTTGTTTGTTTTAATAGCAAAGAATGTACCATTGGTAAATTAATTATTTTTGATATTCAAGGTTTTTTATTTATTCATTCATTCATTTCTAGTTATTGGAACCAAGTTTGCCTCAGTTGTGTGAATGTTTGAGTATATCTGCAACATCGATTTCAACACTGCAAATTTTTATTGACATGTCTGCTGTAAAGGGTCAACCATTCATCGAACATATTCCAAAAATGAAATATATTGTCGAACAACAACCTAATACTTTGAATTTAGTTGCCAAAATTATTGGTGCTGTTGGAAAGCTCAATCAAGTATGTGTTAATCATTTTTTAATTGATTTGAATCACTGATTTTTTTTATTTTATTTCAGGAAAAAGCAAGCGATTGTTTGGATTATTTAGTAAAACAACTGAATGAAGCTGAGCACGCTACATTACCTATTTTGCTAAAGGAAATTAAGTCAATCTGTGATTTTTACCCCGTTCTTAGTGATGATCAACTTCTAGAAATCAGCAAACATTGGGAAAGTTGTTCTAGTGCAGGCCGACTGTACATTCAACAAATTCAACAAGAATTTGCAGCTATGAGGTATAAAATTCCTGACAATAGTGATTAAAGATTGTTATTATTATTATTATTATTATTATTATTATTATTATTATTATTATTATTATTATTATTTCTTTTGTTGTTAACAACTAGAATTCCACAAAGGATGAACCAATCTTTATCTGGTGTTACAATTGTTCGAGTGGGTGGCAGCAAGCAAGATCTTGTTATTCCTAATCCAATCGTCCCGCCACAATTTCGAAATATTGGCAGCCGACAAAATTTGGGTTCTTCAAGCGCTAATATGAATCGCAGCATGGCTCAAATTAATTCCTCGAGTACAGTTAATCGTAGTATGAGTAAATTAGGCGGTAGCGTATCAAGTAAATTCATTTGCATGTCAAATTCTTGATAATCTACTATTTTTTAATTTTTATTAAACATTTTAGTGAATATGAGTGCTAGCCAACTAGGATCGGCCGTTGGAATTCACAAAAGTATGTCAAGATTAGGTTCAAGTCAGGGCATAAATCGAAGCATAACTACAATTGGCAGCAGATACAACTTGCACAACGCGACTCGAATCACGTGTGGTGGTGTGACTGTAACTACTATAAGTCCGAATAAAAGCATAAGGTGAGAAATAGATTTTTAACTAGTATTTAATTGGTCATTTTCATGGTGATTCTTGTTAGTGCCAGTATTTCCGTCTTTCAAGAAGAACCAAACGATTCAATAACGAGTACATCGAGTCACACAGAAAAACCGGAATCTTTTGGTTCAGTTCATTCGAACAATGCGCTACTGCAAAGTAGATTATCAACATCAGTAACAACTTCCATCAATCAAACCAGTGTATCAACTCAAGCATTAGTACCTTCTGCAATCGTTGCTACATCCCCTTCACCGCTACCGTCTTCTACTTTTCCCCCTTACTCGGGAAATTCTATTTTAAGCAATAACAATAACAACATTATTACAATTGGCAATCCAATATCATCTAACTTTCAAGTAAGAAATTATTAATAAGGAAAGAATAATTTAATCACGATTAATTCTTTCTCGTTTTTAGCGTATGTCAGTATTCGAACCATATCCAATGCGAGATGCCGTCCAACACTTTTGCGAGAAACATTTAGATAAAATTAAAGCTTACATGCAGAAAATATTTGTAAAACTGCCATTGCCAGTCAAATGCACAATTGAAGGTACCAGCTCGGATTTAATTGTTTGCAAAATTTTAAAATTAATTTTTTAATAGAACGGAAATCAAAAAAACATGCAAAGCTTCACTTCGCGTGTCAAGGCCGCGGAACTCACTGTCTTTACAACCGCACTTTTTTCATGATGAAAACTAGAAATCCAAGAATTTGGATTCATTTAATGTTCCTAGCTTTGCAGGCTCGTTCGAGTAATGCGCTTAGCACAAGAGAACAATCTGTAAGCAGTTTGAAAACTTGCTGGGACATACTTAAGGCCGACAATAGGAATTTTTTGACACTGGTTACATCTGTTTTTCCTTCGGCCAAAGTAACTATTTTAGTGATTAGTTAGAATCTTCCAAATTCAAGTTTTCGTCAATTTTATTCGTGTTAAAATATCTTTTTATAAATTTATAATTTCGAATGCAAGATTCTACAAAATCTCCATTAACGACAACTTTTAAAGCATTATCTTCCAAATAGGATCAAGAATGGCTTATTAGTGAATTAAGGGATGAACGATTCTTTGACGTGTTTGAGTACAACGGGCCTTTAACCCAGTGGGGCTGTTTTCTCTGTAATCATCCAGATAGAGCAGTGGGTTTTCTTCAAGATAGAGAACCAGTTATTGAAGTAAAAAAATACTAATTAAAAATTGATTATTTATCTCTAAAAACTTACAAATTAACTTTAGGGACAGCTGAAGGAAAAGAAAGGAAAGTGGAAACTTTTCAAACGTTGGCGAACAAGATACTTTACGTTATCTGCAGCTCATTTATCATACAGAAGTCCTGTAAGAAATTTTTACTTAAAATGAAATCATTATAATAATGTATTATTTTGTTTCTAGAGCGATAAAGAAACTCATCCAATTGACATAAGTCAAATACGAAGTGTTAAAGCTATCAACAGTAGAGGCCCACGAAGCATTCCGAAAGCTTTCGAAATTTTTACAACTGATAAAACGTACGTTTTGAAAGCTAAAGACAGCAAAAATGCGGAGCAATGGGTTCAATGTTTGTCAATAGCAGTAGCACATTCGCATGCAAGAGACACTCATCATTAGATATGTCATGTGTGTACAAATTACGCACCTATCATTTTATGGGATTGAAATAAATATTTTTGTAACGGGGCAAAACTGACAGAATAGTATTATATTTTGTAAGGTTTTTATTTTATTTTTGAAATGTTAATCGTTTTTGAACTATTTAAAAGGTAGCCTGTATGATTACTGTCGATCGTCATGAGAAAAAAAAGAAGATATTATACGATATGATAAACTGGTAATATGTTTATTAAATTTGTATAGTGTTGAGTTGTCACAATCCGGCGTTTTCTCGTGATGGTCAGCCAGTACTGTTGTATTTTTATACTTCTACAATTAGAATTAAAGCAAGGGAACAAACAGTGATGTAAATATTTAAATTTTTTCTTACGATTGTATATTAAGTGAAAATAACTATTTTTATTCCGTTTAATTAATAAATTATGATCAAGTAAATATTACCATCATTCACATTTTTGTCGTAAATAAATGTGTAACTTTAAGTTTTAAACAGGTTCATCTCTTTCAAGTAATTGTTGATAATGTCGTAAAGTCCAATCTGTTGGTGTCATTTCTGGAGTATTTAATTCTAATCTAGGAATTTCTAGATGAATATTACAATGCTCGCGGTAAATGCAATCGCTGTAGAAGGCCATTACATTTGGCTCTGGATCCTGGAAAAAAATAATTCTAGAATTTGCAGGTAAAAACGATGATTGATTAAAATTACTCGTGGTCTGGGTTGTGGTTTACATGCTTTCATTTTTAGTTCTTTCTCTTCTTGCAGCTTCATCGCTACTTCGCATGGCGAAACATCAACTGGAATTAAATTCTTAAATTGCTGTTCACTAAAAGGAATATTCACTTGGGTTGAAGCCTACAATTAGACACGAAAATAATTCCTTAATCAATAAAAATAAAGCAATAGAATTTTTCCAATCACCTTTTCAGACACTTCGTTTCTCATTCCTTCAGATTTTATGTGTTTAGCAATTTCATTATCAACACCTTTCTTAACAATTTTTAAATGCTTAATTTCCTCGGCGATTTTGAGACACGAATTAAATTCGGGTTTATGAAATTTTTCTTGTTCAGTTCTGGTAATAGGAATTACCATGGGTTTGAAATCACTCTCAGTTGAATCACTTTTAGGGCACAAACTATTATAGAATGTCGGTCGTCGACTCTGCGATAATTTTGCATTATTTACTCTGCAGTTTTTTTCGACTTTGTCTCCTCGCAAGTGATCGTAGCCAACCCATTGTGTCCTATTTATTGATGAGCTAGGATTAATAACTTCAACACGAAAATTTTCCTTTCTTTTTGATGCACATGGTTTGTGTTTATTATTGCTTTTCTGCGCTGCATTTCTCCGAGTATATCGTTTCAGAGGTGTCACTTCTAATGCAGGATCTGGACAAACATTAAGAGTTTTACAACATGAAGTGCCGGAAGTTAAAATCAATTTAGGAACTAAAATTCTCTCGCAATCCTTTATGTATGGTCTAGGAAGACTTTTCTTCGGATTTATATCGTCCGCATCCATCAAATTCGCTATATAAAATCTCGAGAAGAATAGGTATCATCCTCTTGATAGGTTCCCAATTAATGGCGGACTCCGCACACATCTGCGCAACTCGAGGCGCAACTGCGAAACTTTTGTCGCTTGGACACAGGAAGATGCCGTACTATATAATAAGTTGTAAATTATTTCGTCATAAATTGCCACTGCATAATTTATTCATTTGTAATGTCTATACATGGATTTCCCAAGAGATTGTAATTCTAATTCATAAACACTGCAGTCTTCACAAAGCAGCTTTTTTAATGCTTTCTGTCGGTTCTAAAATAAGAAGAAGTTACCATACTCTTTTTTTTGTATTTGCAGACTGTATCACCTCGATGAGTGACTGATTTAGCCGTCTCTGTTCTGCCTCAGCAATTTTCTGATTTGTTTTTTGCTTATTGGTTATCCTTTTATCCTCACCCAATAAGGCAGCATTTAATTTCAAATCAGATAATTTTTTTCTGTGATTAAAAAAAAGAGTTCAAGTAGTATATTCTTAGTTAAACTGAAGGAGAAATTTCTTTATAGGTTATATTACGCCTTAATATCACACAGATACTCTTCAACTCGATACTGCTTCTGTAAAAATTAGGCATGTAATGAAACTATTTTAATTAAAAATTAAATAAAACCAAGAAGAAAATCTTGACAAAATGTAACCTTCTGCTGTACTTTAAGACGCCTTTCGAATGAGCATTCGGGTTTTGTACCCATCATCTCAAATCTAAAACCCGTAAGTTCTAAAGCATTGAATTTACACATACCGCGATCACTAATTTGCTTAGCCATTTTTTGTATTATTTTTTAGCAAATGTAAAGAGTAAAAGAAAAAAAAACTTGTTCAATTTTTGGTTTGAATTGGATTTACTGTTGGATACGTCATCACGACCTCGGGCTCCTCGGAAATGCAGCTTTTCGTCACTAGTTGACGCTGTGCAGATCGAAATGGCTGCATACGTTCCGTTCGTAAAATTAGGATGGAGCTTTGGTTTAATGTCAATTAATCATGGAACGATTATAATCCCTGTAAGATTTATATCATTTATAACATTTCAAAGATTACGAGGTTTAGAGAAACATCCAAAAGTTTTATCCTAGATATTATATAACATTTGTGATGAAGTCAGCAAGAGCACAGACATTACCTCGAAATTATGAAAAAATCACGATTACTAATCCATTTCTACTAAACAGTTTCTCTAAACAGTTTTATTGGGGGAAATGAGTATTTTGTTTGCTTTTAAAATTTAACAAGTTTTATTTTTTTTCTTCTTTAGATTCGAGCAGCGGCTGCCGCGGCTGCATCAGCTCCTGTGGCGGCTCCTGCATCAGTTCCTGCTCCTCCGAAGTCCTCTTCACCACGAATAAAACAATTTTCAATTTACAGATGGGTAAACTGAAATAACCCGTGAATGAACATATCATTGATTTAACTTTTCTTGTAGAACCCTGAGAAGAAAAATCAAAAACCCCATATGCAAACTTATGATGTGGATTTAAATGCGTAAGAATTTTTTTCTTTACTGTAAAATTATTATTTTTATTATTTCCAAAATTATTTTGTTTTAGGTGTGGCCCAATGGTTTTGGATGCTCTGATTAAAATTAAAAATGAAATGGATCCAACTTTAACTTTTCGACGATCTTGCCGTGAAGGTGAATTAAAAAAAATAAATAGAAATAAAAATTGCATTTGGATACTTGAATTTTTATTCTAGGTATTTGCGGTTCATGCTCCATGAATATTGGCGGAGTGAATACGTTGGCGTGCATTAGGTATTTAATCTTGCAGTTAAAATAATAGAAATTAAAAATTAATTGTTTGAGTTTTTTGCAGCAAGATTGATACAAGTTTGAGTCGTTCGACAAAAATTTATCCACTTCCTCATATGTACGTTGTGAAGGATTTGGTTCCGGATATGAGTAACTTCTATGAACAGTACAGATCTATCGAACCTTATTTAAAACGTAAAAGTAATGTGCCGTTGGGATCGCAGCAGTACTTGCAGAGTGAAACTGACAGAAAAAAACTGGTGCGAAGTTTATTTATTATGTTAAGTTTAAAATTAATTATATTTAACTTTTATTTAGGATGGATTGTATGAATGCATTTTGTGTGCTTGTTGTTCTACTTCTTGTCCCAGTTATTGGTGGAATTCTGATAAATATTTAGGGCCTGCAGTTTTGTTGCAAGCTTATCGTTGGATTATCGATTCGAGAGATGACTTTTCTCAGGAAAGACTGGAAAGATTGAAGGATCCTTTTTCGGTCTACCGATGTCATACCATTATGAATTGCACCAAGACATGCCCAAAGGTTAATAATCTAGTAAACAAAATTTTCTGCTTGTAATATAATGTTTTAAATATTCCAAAAACAGAGCTTGAATCCTGGAAAAGCAATCGCAGAAATCAAGAAACTATTATCTGGTATTGCGAAGAAAGATGCACCTGAATTAGCGCCCAAATGAAATTAGTGTTGTTATTCTGAATAAAAATAATAAATGTATTGTTAAAACGTAGGAGTTTGGGCTGTAAATAGTAGAAAGAAATAAAATTTCTTTAGGTCAGCATTGATTTACAATAAAATTGGAAACGTAATTACCAAATAAAAAAAGAAGGGTTTACAAGTACATACTTAGTTTTTTTTTTTTTTTTACTAAAAACTGAAAATATCGTCAAGTCAAAAGTCAATTTTATTTAATTTAGGCCTATAGGTATCCTAAAACAGTAAAACTGCGAAGTGCGAATATATTTACTTCTGCCTTCTGCCATAATAGTAATGCCATTCAAGTCGATACAAGTTTATAGTGATAGATGATGACGTCAGAAGGCGCCATTTACAATACCAGAAAAGAAATATCCCTGCGCTTCACGCCACCATCACGTTTAGAGTCGATGTGAATGTACCTGAGTAGGCAATGCAAATATAATATGAAAAATAGAGGTTTTAGGAGAAGAAGGACATACGTAAGAAACAAAATATTTGTGCCTGATTTCATTAGTTTGTACTATTTAACGTGAACATCGATACTCTATCAGTTTAGTGCTATTGGCGACGCCATGTTGTTGCAACAGAATTCGATTTTCAAAATTAATTATTTCACGGTAATTTTATTTGATAAATGCATTACGAAAGTCGATATTATGGTGAAAACGAAGAGTTTAAGCAATTTTTGTCTGACAATCTATTTGACATTAATTCAGACAAACATTGCTGCTCCATTACCTCGCCTACCATCCTTGGACTCGGAGACACTTCTATATACTTAACAAGTTTGTTAATTACATAGTTCATTAATTTTTTTATAAAAAAAGTTCGATTTTGGTTGCCGTTAGATCTTTTAGGAATTATATGGAGTTACCACAAGAAAATATACTTTTGGCTAAGGCGCGTTTCAATCTAAACAGTATTTTTTAAAAAATTTTTCAGTTGTATAAACCATACAGCTCTAATCTAATCTAACAACCAGATTATAATCTGTGATCTAACAGATCAATTTTTTATTAACCACAACTCCACAAGGAATCATACCGCGTATTTCAATACCGTATTTGCTGATTTCAGGATCTTTCGCAGGACTTCGAATATATAGACAGAACAAGGACGTGCTAAATTACGTAACAAAACAAGAGAATAACTTTATGTAAATATTTTATTTGTTTAATATTTTAGCCTAAACCTGTTTTTAGCATTTTATGCAATAACATTCAAAATGTAATTTTTTTGAGAGTTCTTTAGATGTTCGAAGTCGGTAAAACCACGATGAAAACAACAACAGCTACCTGCCATCTCGTGGAGAATGAAAGTATTAAAAACGGATCGTTGAAACTTCGTCTGCTGCCGGATGCCTGGACCATTTGCTGGTGGTGCAGCCATAGACATGCAAGTCGTATGGATTGTGTTCCTCAATATTCTTATTATCACTGAAGGATTTCGACCATTTCGACCAAAACAATTTGTTTATCGAATCAGGAACTCGAAACGACGATGTTTCGAACAAGCACTGCAGGAAAGAGAAAATCAAGCACGATTTGTATTTACTGGAACAGTGGTCAAATTATTTCACTCTACAAGAGATGCAGGAAAAAGTCCAATTTACTCTGGTGCCGTGAAAATTCGACGCGTGATGAAAGGAAACAAAAAATTAATCAGAAAGAACCCGGTTTTAATTTATGGATTCGGTAATCCTCAAATTTGTTTGAGCGATATCAGAGTAAAAGACTCAAAAATATTTCTGGTTACTTCTCAAAGAAATGGATTATTGACACTTAATTCAAGCCTCGTGCGATTAACAGTAACAAATTTGGAAAGAACAATGGCTGCTGTAAAAAGTAAGTTTTTTTTTTAAATTTAAAAAAAAAATATTGCTCTTAAGGTTACATCATTTTTACTTCATGGGCTATTTGTATGACCAAATTATCCTTTTCATTGAAATTTTTGAGAGCAAAAGCTGAATTGTTGTGAATTTGAATTTATTATCTTACGACATTGCAAAATGAGCCTAAAGGTTTCAGAATTAAGGTGTGGTTGTGAAACTGGTATTTAATATCTTAACAGCCTAAGCAAAAGGTAAACAATTTTTTTCCTTTAATTCATAAATTTTTTTTTAAAAATTTAGTTCTTACCGTTGAATCGCGATACTATCGTAATTAAAAAATTAGTTTTTGGTGAGTAAAATGGTTTCGGGTGAGGTTTTAAAAATGAGGATGCGATCGTTAGGTATTTTAAATTTAAATTTTTTTCTTCCAAAATATTGATCTAAATGAAGTGTGGGAGTAGCAATTGGAGATGTGTGATGACTTGTAGTGGGTGTGTGTAGCTGTAGTGTAGTACAGATGAAAAAAAGTTGTTTTTAAAGGTTGAACAAGTGAATGAAAAAATGGGCGGAAGAAGGATTGAAATAATGGCATTGAAAGTCTGTTTAAGGGCGTTTACTCTTCGCTTAAAAACCTTTAAACTTTGACTGATATTGTGAGCTTTTTACACGGGTGTTATGTTCTTTATAATTATCGTAAATTTTCTAATGGGATGCATTAGCTGCAGAAGTGTTTTGATTACCGCGCGCGCTGTACCGGAAATCACATTTTTAACAGATGGTTTACTGTAGTGAATGTAATCTATTAATTTTTTTTATTACTGGGATACAATTTATGAATGTCAGTGTGTTTTTGTTTAAATTAAGAGTATTTTAGAACGTAAAAGGAAAATCGGTGAAGCGTTTTTGTTACCTTTGTCAACATGTTATTAAGACAAATACATGTCTTTGGAAAAAAGCGGGAAGATGAGAGTTATTGGAGACATTAAAAAGCGCTTGTGTTGATATCTTAAAAAGGCATTTCGCGTATTCTCTGGTTGGAAAATATTTTATAGGCCAATGATCTCACTGAAATAAAAACGCGAATGATGCTACACGAGACATTTATTGCAAGAACCCAGCTTTTGATAGTTACAATTACAAAACTTTTATTTTTTGGCGGAGGTTAATGAGTTTCTGATGCACCATTTACATTAATTGGCAATTTACATTAAAAATGGTGTGGTAATGATGTTTTAAGATTTGTAATTAATAATTCAATTAACGTTTTTTCTGTTAGATGCAAAACTGAAGAAATGGAGTAAAAACAAAAAATTCAAATCCTGTTGAAGAGTTTCACTGAAAAAAAAAAACAACTCATTACTATTAGTTTGTTTTCATAAATACACAATAGGAAGGTTTCGAGTTACCGATTCAGCCTTCTGACATCGGTTTTTTTTTCCTTGCTCATGAAAGTTGGAACATTGTCTTCGCTCAAAATCTGGAATGCATTTAACGTTTTTATATAGTAGCACCAATATTTTTTACAGACTAGCAGATTTCTAGTTGATGATATTCAAATTGCTGAATGGAGTTGTTGTAGAGGTCATAGGGAATTGTTAGTTCGTAGAATTAATACTAATTATGTTGTAGTGTCAACATAATTTCAATATTGGATGAAGTCATTGGCATGCACCATTTGTTTTAAGAATTAAAAGCGGACATAAGCATCTGTTAAACAAATTGTAGTTATAGTCTGCGGATAGTAGTTTTGCCTGCGATTGCCAATGATAAAACAAAATAATGACGATACCATACACTGAAAGCCGGATAGCTTTGACTCAATTGTCATAAATTCATTCTAATAGTGAAATAGCCCCTTAATTCAGACAGGCCTGAAATCTGATATTAACTGAAATTCTTAAGTTTTAATATTGTCATTACACGAGGGTTTTTTACTTTTTACTTCCTGGCAACTTTTGACTTTATTAACTAGCTTTGTTTAGTAAGGAATGAAACTGGCTAGCTAAATCCACTAAAAGTTTTATTTTCTGAAATAAAAAAATTATTTATTAAATTTTTTGAATTACTATTGTTTTTTTTGTACGAATGAAAAATAATAAAAAATACAAGTTACAATAGGTCATTTCATAACATAAAAAGGTGTGGTTAGAGCTAGTTGGGGTTACTTTTTTATTTTTTTTTTTATTTTTGATTAGCTTTTAGAGAAACATACCACAACCCCGACAACCATATCCCTCTTTCGCCTCCACCCTAGTCTTCAAATGCACCTCGCTTAGCTTCACCTTAAAGGTAATAATTCTGAAATGTACCTGTTATGGTGGAACATGTTTGGGCTGATCCCGGTTTCTTCTTGATTGAATTCAAATGAAGTATTGTGGTTTTATTTCAAGGTTGAATGCGAGAAATTGTCTGGTATATAGAAATATGTTGGTGAATTAATATATTTACAACATTTGCACAATTGTATGGTTAGACTAAATTGTAACAGACAACGGTTTAATGAATGGTTTCCTTAAATAAGGACCACGAACATATTTCAGTATAAATATTTAAAACATAAGTTAAAGGAAGAGTTGCGTTCGTTCTGAAGTTGAGTTCGTAAATTTGGTTGCTGAAAAAAATGTGCACGGCAAAGTACATTACCTGCATCGGTATTTTGTGGTAGAAATATTGTACGCTTAATTTAATTTACAATTGTGGTTTGCATTAAAGATTAATGTATAAAAGTTATTATTTTAAATTTTTAATAGAATTTTGATCGTCCAGGCTTTTAGATTGGGAGTGGATGCATATAAGTATGAGTAATGGGCTGGTCCGTTCTCCTTGAGTCATGCCCCCTTCGATTTGTTGGCGCCACGAGAGCTGAGTACAATTCTCCTTCGTTTAACCCAATGATATAAATTACTGTGTCACCTTAACGTTGACCTCCACTCTTAATTGGTTGATGATGAATCTAAAGACACCGCACCAAAATACAGAATTGAAGGCGACTTTTTCCATGTTTCTCTCCCTCTTCCTTCGTACCAATTGAATATTAATTTTCGTAACACTTTTTCCTTTGCTTTTAAATTAACGTAAGTCATATTGTATGTGGTATATTGTTTCTATCAAAAATGTTGCTGGTGTACGAACATGACAGCGATTTTGGTTCGGTGAAATAAGCGGATGTAAAAAAGGAAGATATGATTGGTATTTTTCTGGGTTCTGGCACATGTGGATTTAAAGAGAAGTTTAATATTGTGAAATAAATATTTTTCGGATTTGATTATTTACATTTGTCTATTTGTAAATTAAATAATGTGTAAATCGTATTAGTTTTACATTGGCGTTGTTTTAATATTTGTTTTTAGGGGTTATAAGTAACAGATTGTGGCAGGGACGAGTTGTGCCGACTCAATGCCGAGTCACTTAGAGAAAAAAACAAGTTAAAGAGAAGGAAAAAGTGTGCTTAGGGGCAAATAACATGAGTTGTATTTTAGTGTGACCTTTGTAATCCCGTCCTGAATGGAATAATTCTTCGGAAAAGTAGAAAGTACAGTAATAGCGGGACTCGGATGTGGGCGAAGAGTGAATAACGGGGTAATAAGCATGCCGGAAGTGGGGAATTAAATTAAATTTAAAACTGAAGTTGAGAAGAACCTTTAATTTTGAGTGCTTCGATCGGGATTTTTTCCAGTGGGCCAAGAGTTGAATTGCAATTAACCAATTTTCTAGCTTCATACACTCTTCCCTGTTGTAATAGCTACGTGTCATGTTGTAATTCTCCATCGTGTGAGGCGCGGCAGCTTTCCCTCATTACTCCGTGTCCAGTTTGAGCCGACATAAAGGCGTCGCTTCCTCGACTCCTTTGCGTGATATAGTTTTATTAGTCTGATTGGCAGCAGAAAAGATGACCCACCTTTTATCTCCACCCCCGATTGAGATGTTGACAGGTTAATGGAGGTTTGGTTCATTGGAATTTAATTATTGTAATTGCAAAACTTGCCTATTTTATGTAGGGAATTGTTATTATTGTGAAAAAAAATATGTTGATTACTTTGAAGTTGAGTTTAAAAAAATAATAGGAAGAAAACCATTAACATTAAAATATTTAAATGATAGTGGACTGAAACAAAGTTGTTATTATGATTATGATTGCCATTCCAATGTATGGAGAAATCAGACGTATGCTCAACTGACTTGCGGATCTTGAGTCACCAATGGGTGATTTTAAAAGGATTATTAAAGATGGCAAATATCAAGGTGAAAACTCTGCACAGACAACAACTCCAAGAGCTTAGGAATTTGAGAGTGAAGTGGGGATCGAACCGCAAATCTTGTGAATGCTCGGTGTGATGCCTTGCTGAAACTTTCTTACCCAATCTCTGATCTCAGCTTGTGTCACTGTAGTTTAGCTATTATTCGATGTCATGCGGCCTCCTCCTATCATCATATACCTATCTAATTTGGTGTGGCTATTGTGTGCGGTGACTGAATAGGGGGTCAGATGTTTGATTTTTTCATTCGTCTATTCTATTGCCTGTATTTTGATTAGTAAGACCACCAGTGATGAACAAATAATTTTTTTTTTTAATCACGTCTGCTTTTCAATCATCCAAACCGTAACTAAACTAACACTAGCAATTTAATCCTGAAACGAAAATTGGAAAATTTGATGCAATATAAACAATGCACTGTCAGTTAAAGTGGATTTCTATTTTTTGTCCGACTGGCTGGCGTCTTACTGCAACTAACCCTGTTTGCTTTGTATTTACAGATAGGGGTGTGTGTAGCGTGGACACGAACTTTAAGAGAGTTTACTTGTCGTGGGCATAAATTTCACTTAAATTGACACGTGCATAAAGTGACGCTATTTATTTTCGCTTGTGATAACATAATTTCCATCTGCCTAGCGTTATCTTTGCGTGTGAACACACCTATTCTCATTACCTTGTCGCAAGTTTCATACTTTATGAAACAACATGACTTTTTTTCCCCCGCCTCATCTATTTTCTCGCACATTTAATAATGAATGTGGGTTTTGTTAATGTGTATGATAAACTTCTAAGTAATAATTACACGACTGTATATGAAGCTAGGGATGATGATGGTAATTTTTTAAAAGTTTTTTTCGAGTGATTTTGTGTGTTTATAAATGTAAGTTTTAAGATTTATGATTTATGATCTTAAATGAAAACTGGTTTCTAGGAGATTATTTTTTTAAATTGAGTTTGCTCTAGTATTTAAAGAGCCTGATGTATTGATGCGGAAAATATTCATGTGTGAAACGCTCTAGGATGGTTGCAGCTTTCATACTTGAAGTAAAGTGTAAAGGTTCTTGACCTCGTCAACAAATTTGTTTACCATGACGTCTTATATGGAGTGTAGTGGAGGGTAGCGTCTGAGTTTAGTGATAAAATGTGACGGGGAGGGATGTATATTTTTAATACAATGGATGGATGGGTCTCTGTAGAAAAAAACAATTAATTGGTAACATTTCTTTTTTTGGACAATGGCTATAACGTCATTAAATACATTATAAATAGAATATAGGTAATCAACTTTGGAATTTATTTATTATAAATTTTGATATTGATATTTCTGAAGTTTAGTTTGATCGACGCTTGAAACGACCCCCTTTCCATAATAACCAAAAGTCGTCTAACTAACAGTAGGGACTTTCCACTAGGCCTATAGATTGAACACACCTGTTATCTGAATTGACAAAATAATTGTTAAAATTTTGTTAACAAATTGAAAGCTAATTGTAATGATTACACAGCACACTATTTAAGATTTAAGTAACCGACAGAAAATTAACCGAATGCAACTGCATTTAAGTAAGGGGAGAATGTCTAAGATACTTTGTTGGGGCCATCAATTAGAGAGCAAATGAGTTTGTAGAAGAACAAGCTGTCGGACAAATTGCTCGCTTACTAAATAAAGCGAAGAGATCTCCACCTTCTTTGGGAACCTATCATTTGAGGCCAAAGCGAACAACAAATTGTAATCCCCTAATGTTAGGGGAAAGATGCGACTATGTAATTTATTACGAATTCGTATAGAGATGAGGTTTTTCTAGCAGACTTATTTTGCGGTTTTGCTAATGTCTTTTAAAATTCTCACCAGTCTCTCTTTTTGAATTAATGTGGTTTTCTTCTACTTACAGTAGAACGTCAGGTGTGGAAAATACGTTTTTTTTTTGTTATAAAAATAGATACAGCGTTCACGAAATAAAAGGACAATGGGTGAATCGAATTTTTGTTTAGGAATAATAATAATATACAGGTGCGCTCTTCAAATGACCAGAGGAGGCCATTAAGCGGTGTACGGAAGCAAGGCAACCCACACTATAATTTAGATTAACATCGCGATCATCTTAATGTTGTAATGATGCTTTTAACACTGAAATAACTTGCTTTTATTCATTCTTAATAATAAATGACCACATTTTAAATAAGATCCTTAAGGGCCGTTTTATAGTAATTAGGCTATGTCTCAAAGGCTCGAGGAAATTATATGCTTTTTACGAGGGTAGTTGAAGTGGAAATTAAAAAAGAAACATTTTCATTACAGTTTTAAAAAAAAATATATACAATTTGGCAAATGTGACAAAAAGTATACTGGAGGGTGGTTTATGCGTGCGGACAAATTGGTGCAGTCACAACTGATTTAAGGTTGGGTCATGAAACCGAGCTGAGTGGGTGGGCATGTGAATGTCAAGCCATGCCTGATGTATCCACCTCGCAGGTCATGAGAGTCATGACTAAGGTTGGTCTTTGTAGGGCCCTTCAGTTTTTTATTTTTTTTAAAGAAATCGAGTAAATTTTTATGGCAATTATTTTTAACAGATGTCGCAGGCATCTTTTTTATATTTTAAATTGGAATTAGGTACGTGTTTACTGCTTGTTTTATTGCAAAAAAGATATAAAAGAACGTTAAATGTAGTGCAGTGATGGAATTTGGGTAGCTAAATAACATTTTATTCGTCTAAATTAATGGCTTCATGAAAAATCGATTTTTTTTACCCCCATTAGGATTTAATTGAGCGAAATGTAAATTAATCAAATTAAATTTTACAATGTTGATTTTCTGCTTACGCTGCTGTAAATTCAATAGTTATTTAGATAAATGAGTCAAAGCTTTACATTTTGACTGATGGAAGTCGGTATTGAGCAATACTTATCTGCATTGTGATTTTGTGTAGTTATTTTTTTTTTCCTAGAAAATTTGAATTAAATAAAAATCTTGTTTAATCAATCAATTAATTGATTATATTTGGTTATTCTAAATCTATTAGAATTTTAAATCAAATTGCAGCCTTGCTCGTAGCATTTTATTTCCAAGACTTAACAAATTTTTTTTATTTATTTTTTTTAAAGTGGTGATGTGAAAGTGTAAATTAATTAAAAGGCGTTGTTATTTAGCAAAGTGAGGACCACTTGAAGAAATAAATCTTTTCTTTTTCTTTTTTTTTTTACATTTAAAAAAGTAATGTTTTTCATCACGCGATATGAATTGAATATTTCAGGATTTTTTTTTATGAACAATGTTATTTTGTTTGTGGGTTTTAAACTTTCGAATATTTCGTGTTTTGACATAGATGAATGAGTTAAACAAATGTATTTAGATTTTATGGGCTACTGCACTTAGGAAAAAGGGTCATCAGATATAGAGGCATTTCAATCTACATTTTATTACCTTTAATTTTATTATCAAACCGCATTTTTGTGGAAAAAAATTACTTAATTGACGGTTGATTATTAAACATCAACATCAATGGATTGTTGTGTAATTAAAGGGTTAGATTGTAGATGAATTGGTTCGTAACTTTGCAGGTTTGAACAAAGCTCATTTGATTGAATAAAAAAAAATTAAGTGAGCATAATTTAAAAAAAAAATTGTGTTATTTCATGTATGGCTATCTTCAAAAATTTATGGATCAAGTAGAAAAGTGATGCCTTATTATTACTCTAAGCAGAATTACACGATTTTTCATTCTGTCACACGTTCAATTAAAACAAAGTTCTGGCGCCTCTTAAAGAGACCATGAAAACCAAGTGATTTTTTTGTTGTTTTAGAGACACATGCTTACTGCAAGTGAGAACAGTCGTGTGTTGTTGAAAAGCTGCTAAAGTTGATTCATTTTTCATGTAGTGCTAGCAGGATGTGTGTGCTAGTAAATACATCAACGCCTGTTCAGTAATGCAAAGACTATAAAAAAAATCGGATGCTCACAACACGTTGACTAAACGCTTTGAACATTTGTTTGGTTAATGATGGGTGAAAGTGTGTTAAGATTTGTTGTTGGGGGGTTTAGAATTCTAGTTTATGTTTACAGTTTTAGGGGAGGTGGTTTTGCGTAGAATTATTCTTATTCAATCCAATTCTGTAAATTTTTTTATTCATTTAGTTGTAATTGTTGGTGTTGCTTTCATACGAAATTTATTAGATAGAGGGGATAACTCGGTATACTAATTTGTTTTTTCTTAGTTTTGTACAGCTATGATATTTTTCAGTGGAAAAAATTCACTCATTACGGAAAACAGTTTTTCTTTCCACAAAGCCTTGTGTACTTTTTCAAGGGAAAAGCATGTTCATTGTGTTCGTCTCGCCGAGTTTTTCTCTTGTTGGATGGAGACAATTCTATTCTTTAGATTTTATGAAAAAATAAAAATTAAACAAGATGGCATGCAAGAATAGAAATATTTTCATGTTCCTCGAGTTTCATTTGTTTAAATGTGTTATCATTTCTATATGAAATGCAAACTTTGCAAAGAGTTTCATGAAAAATGTTCGACTTTTTAGATATCGCTCGTTGCATTAACTGTGCGATAACAGAAATTTGTGAGCAGTGTGGTGATCAGGTGTCAGTGTTTGATCACTTATGAAGTGTGATAAGGGGATTAAGTTTGAGATAATTGGCCGTAACACTTGTTGCGTGTTTCCATGAGGCATTTAGGATTTGTATCTCTATTTGGAGAGGAAGACTATAACACCTATCGTGTGATGCAATAATATATACAGTGAATGCTTTCTAGACGGGACACCGTCGGGTCCTGAAAAAAGCGTCCTGCCTACAGAGTGTCCGGCCTTGTGGGTGACGTCCTGTATGATTAAAACGATTTGGGTCCAGGAATGTGTCCTGTGTACAGGGGTGGCCCGTCTACAGAGTGTTCACTGTATATATATTTCTATTAAGAGTATTGTACTTCGAGTTCGGTCATCGGGTAAATTAGTAGTAGTAGCCACATGACAGAGGTGAACAATTTGTAGTTTCAGGATTTTTGATTCAATCTAATAGGTGAATTTTTAATTAGTATGCCATTACAAATGATGAGTGATTAACTATTTTGAGAGTTATGGTCTATACAACTTTAGCACACTGGTACGAAACTCTTTTTCAGCCAATTTATATTTACACATTCGTGAAGATTTACGATTCTATTCGTACTGTATCTGAACTAAAGTAGGCTACTGAAAGTGGACTTCGTGCACTCAGTAGAATTTAATTAGTCTCAGGTGTGTCTATATACATAAAATTTAATTCAGTTCCGGTAATTAAAAGGAAATTATTTCGGAGAGTGTTGTTATTTTATGATAAATGGAAAAAAAATGTTTGTGTTTCTGCAACGCAATAGGGAGTAAGGAGTGTGTTGTTTTTAAATTTTTAAAGTAAATTTAGGTTAACTTGGAACTAAGGATGTGCTTTTATTCTTATTGACAGCAATTATTTAAAAAAAGCAAAATTATTCAAGACACTACTTTAAGTTTTGGTTCGAATTCACAACTCAAATGGTGCCATATTGCTAAATGTGATACCTAGGAGTTTTCCAGGGTAACTTATTGTGCCATTTTGATCAATACGTAGTATCCCAGATACATGTTGACAAGGATAAAAAAATTTAAAATTATCAGTAAGCAGTAATGTTGATACATATTGACATAGTGAATAAATTTAGATTTAAAATGAAGAACTTGCTGACGAGTGGGAAAATGTTTGTGTAAACATAATGTGCAAATTGTTGTTTGTCAAAATTTACATACCGTATGTATATGCAGGTTAGTTAATATTAATTTTTATTTCTGCAGTATTCTTAATAATTGACATAAATCATGAGTTTGAGGTTAGTGGCAAGTTTACGCAGGCGAGCATTGAAATTCCGAAGTGGCTGTCAAAGTGTTAGAATTAGTGCTTGTCATCCGCGCCAACATTGGTGATGTATGAAGGTCTGCAAGCTTGGTTCTGTACTTCATAAATTATCATGGAGATGGATAATTTAATTCAGCAGCGCTGTGAAATATGAATTTTTCAACAGAACATTCGAAAAATAAAACAAAATTTATAAAATACTTTTTTAAATTTTTTGTTATTAATTTTAAATTGTATATAACAACGATTTTCGAATGGTAGATGGGAAATGTAATCAGCAATGATTCAGCATCACCCCATTAATCATAACCCCCTATTCATCAGATAAGTTTTGTCATTCCTTTTCAAGGGGAAAAAAATTACAGGTGAGAATTCTACATCGTATAGATAATACAAGTAAACTGCGAAAATATTTCTTAATTGGATATATTATATAAAAAGACCTCCCATGTCGTAGTTATCTTGTTGGCCACGATTTGATAAAAATAATTTTACCTGATTAAATTTTTGTTGTAGAAACGGCTGTGAAGAAATCTCGTAAATGAGTTAATAGAGCTGGGTTTTAATGCGAAGGCAGAGATTTTGAAGGGGTGCATTCAAATCGTCAAATTTAAAGATAATGGGTGACCTGATAGTTGAAAACAAAGTTACCAACACACCCACCCCGTACTCAGCTCATAATCGACTCCTCCTCTCGATGGTGGGTGGGGGAAGGGGGAGTGAGTGAAGAATTGAGTGGATTTGGCGACACCACTGACATGGATACACTGCGGGAGCACGTGTTCTCAAGAGGTGTGGTGGGTGAAATCTCACGCTGGTTGCTGCCAGTGATAGTTTTGACGCGAATTTGAGTAGATCGTTCAGGTTTTTCCAATTCTCATTGACGAGTCGAACTTATTTAGAATGTCGGTGGTGTGGATGATGTTGATGCTCGTAATGATCGCAGCATCTCGAAAATTGAAGAGTCGATGCAAAGATGAGGCGCTGGAAGTGCGAGAAGAATATGCCACCGTTATTTTCACTGGGACTGTGTGGCGGGTTTTTCGCACATCTGAGCAAAAATTTACCTATTCAGCAGAAGTGAAGGTTCGGCGGGTCCTCAAAGGTGGCGACCATGTGAATGCAGACACTTTGGTTGTAATCGATGAGATTGGAACGCCGCTCATATGTAGAAATCGAGTGCGTGAGAAAGACACGAGAATTTTTTTTCTCACTCAAGGTGTAAATCACCTGAGATTCAACTCGAGTGTCATCCGTATGACGATGGCTAATTTGCTGCGAGTTATGGCGGCAGTTAAAGGTAAGCTAATAAGGATATTTTTTTTTTCATTTTGTTATTAAGTTGAATGATGGACACCGGAGACGAACCACGCCCTTGGAAAATGCATTAATGAACGGGTGCGGAATGAAGTCTATTTGACATGTGGCAATCATATTTCACAGCTGTGCCGATAATGACGTATGGAATTAGCCTGTGAGGTGTGGAATGGTAATTGAAAAGAAGCTCATTATTATTCATGAACGTCAAGGTTGGCAATCTTCTTTCTTATCATCACCTGCTTCGTAGATGTGTTACGATTCAAATGCCAGAACTAATTGAAAAGGATTGAAGCTGTAGGCAAAATAAAAATGCAAATTATATAGTGTTAGAAAGCTATGGAAAAATAGACAATCTAAACTAAAAGTCAATTTTTCTTTCTGAATGTTGTTAATGGTATATTGAAAAACAATATTGTTCAGGCCTGGTTGCCATCTCTAAATAGAGACAGATGCGCTTATAAGGAGAAGATCTAGATAGTCATAGTAGAAAAGCAGCTGTTCTTGCCAGTTAATTTAATGGGGGAAACATTTGTCTCGAGAAAAAAAAAATGTTTTTACAATTTTTAAAATGTTAATTAGAGAAAAATGGGATAAAAGTGAGAATTTGAACTTAGTTTAGGACAATTTTGGGTTTGACGGATTAGGGCTAGTATTCAGTGGCTTTGGCACTGTTGTATATGCTATTGAATGGGAATTGACTGATTTGACAATGCTCTTCATCGGGAAAGACGAATTGGCCCTTACTGAGAAACGATGGTGAATGCGAGAAGTAGAAAAAAGCTGCCTACTTGGAGGATTGAATTGCCCCGTTGGAATGGAAGGGAAATAGGGAGAGTGGTTGTGTATGGAAAGGAGATTTATAACAAGTACTCTTCCAAAGGACATGGTCAAGAGATAAAGATTCGACCCACAAGTCGTGGTTTGAATTCGCAAATAGTCTAGTGCCGGAATAAGTCTTCACACACTTGTCACGAGTTTGCTATTTTAAGTTGTAGAGTTAATAATTCAGGTGGGAAAAGTAGAGAAAACTTAGGTCAGCTGTTTGGAGTTGAGACTGTCTTCCTGATTTACTCACTAATGACTTGATAAAAAATGAGGAAAGAGGGGAAGAAACAAGGAACTGATAAAGTAGTACGTTAATGAAGAGCTGTATCCCAATTATTACGTCTTTTTAATTTTTTTTTGATAAGAATGGTCATCTTTTGTGAGTAAGAAGGGTGTGTTTTTATCAGTAATGGAAATGACAGCTGAGTGAGTAGTCGAGCAACATTTTTTTCGGAAGTTCTTTGATTGGTTAAGATTTATTGCTAAGATAGACAGTCACCTGCACCTACATATACCAACATATACCACCTTTTAAAAAAATACTTTTTGTTTTCGTGTTTATTGTTATTTTGTATTGAACTATGCAATTGCCACAGTAACAGTAATGAACAAAACAAAATCACTGCAAAGTTGCAGTGATTTTTAATTATTGCCTAATTTAATAAGCAGATTTAACAAACTTTTTTGTAAAAAAAAAGAAAACATTAAGTGTATTGAATATAACTACTGTACATATCAAAAAATAAAAATAAAAAATTGCAACAATTTACTGAAAATTTATTTTCAATTGCCATACGGTTAGATATGAAGTATGTGATTTCATTGTAGTGCAATCAAGGCAGGGGGTTGATCATTTAGAAGTTTGCTGTCACATCCACAGCTTGACCAGGTTGACCGGGTGGAGAAAACATCATTTGTCCTTTTGCACTGAAGGAGGCGTAGTCGCAGTCGTCGTGGGAGGTGAATAGGTGTGTTACTATGGTTACTAATAAACGCGGTGAGGTGGGGTCTAAATTACACATGAGATATGTTTTGAGTGGAGTTTGTTTGACGATAAATTATGACACAAAGGTACAGTCGAATTAAATTTTAGTAAATTATTGATTGAATAGAGATTAAAGTATTAAGCCATTACGATGAAAAGTGAATTTAATGCCACCTATAGTCTTGATCCGCCCATAGAGTTGGATATTAATGGACTGTCATGTCAAACTGCCTCTGTGTATAAACTTGACTTAGTAAACTTGATGAGCGATTTCTTTGACCTGTCTGAGAGGGGGGTGAACTACTGCATAAAGTTGAGGGAGGGATAAAATATGAGGCAGGGGGTAATTAACTGATGGGTGGGAAATGACGTGTACATATACACCCAACTCATGTAAAAGCAATGTCAAGTTGGGAAGAAAAAACATTTTTGAAGTGTGCGTGGGAATATTTTTTTTATGATTTTTTAAAAAAAATTTTATTATTATTTTTATATGGTAAGTGGGGAAAATGTATTTTTTTTCTCTAACTTAATCCTTAAAATAATACGTTTTTTCTTCTTAAGATTCTCTGGAAATCATCAATCATCTTTTAGAAATTACTTATGACTTTTTTCCCTGAAGGGTTTAATGATTTTAAAAATTATAACAAATACACTTAGATGTGGTTTCAGTATTTTAAAAGCTAAATTAAAAATTTAAATACAAAATTTTCATTACAACACGCTAATTAAATATGTTGGAAACACATGGATCATATAATTGAATAATCGCAATTTTTCTTTTTGAAACTCCCTCTTGCAGCCAGTATCCGATTGCACAAGCGCCGTTTGTGTGTCAGTTTAGACGTGCAAGTGACTTGCACAGCTTAAATCTTCATTTATTTATAAGCTTAACGCTTTGTTCGTGTATTGGATGAAAATTCAGACACTAGCATTTGACAGTTGACTGTCACTTTGAGCCTCAACTGCATTCGTGAAATGGACTTTAATACTTTTTTCTTTTATTTTTATTAACCTCACCTTGGCAAAGAGATTAATTGTTTTTAGCTTTGGGCCACAAATCGTAAAGTATGCGTCGCATCAGTAAATTGTGTGTGAAGACAAGAGAGTTCTTAGTTCTTTCCCGCACGCCCCTTGGCTCTAAGGTGGGCTAAAAAGCCCTCACTTTTCTTGAAAATGAGGTTATAGTCTACACTTACCCGTACTCTACTTGATAAGAGCAATTAAGGTTTATTATCAAGTTGATTTGAAATTGTGGGGTTGTACTCGAGAGATTTCGAGTCGTTGGTGTGAAATTAAATAAAATGAATTACAATACTACATCAAATAGTTATTATCACAGCAGCTGAATAATCTATGACTATTTTTAAAAAACTTTTTTTGCTTTTTGCCAGATTATTGGGCGCATTTTAGTGATTAGATTTAAATTACAACCATATTGGATTAGCAGTTGAGCTGTTTATTGGATGATGTGTTATATATTTACTTTTTAATGCTTTTTGGGAATGATAGCGCAGGCTATGAAGTATATATATCTTAGGATATGTGTAGTGAAGACAAATTTCTACTCTTCTTGTCGTTGAATAATAATTTATGTCTCAACAACTGTTAAATGTCAGTAATAAGAAAATGCTGTTTTTATGCGTAGTTGTTTATTTTTAAACGTGACACTTCAATTATTTTTTTTATATTGCACGTTTATCCAAGAAGCACGCCATGAAGGGACAATCCGGAAGTGGCCATTTTGAAATTTTTTTACGAGCTTTTTTTGAGCGTAATGAAAAATTAGCCGCTCTTTTCAGAGAATCTTCAAATAAATTTTTTGAAATGGCTGTCTTAATGTATTCAATTTTGGTGGTCTCTTCTTACCCAAAATGGAAGAAACGAAATAAATTTGTAATTGTATTCTCTTAATGTTAATTTAATGTATTTTTTTTTGTTGAAAATTTTTTCACGTTTGCAGATTAGGTGATAAGCTGGCGACAACATGGAACTGTCATCATAAACCTATTTCAGCTGCATTTACATGTTCACGGTCTTGTGTAAATCAAAAATCGCCTTTTACATTGGCATGTCTTATTAAGAAGCTCCATAACTGTGATGTACACCAGATTCTTGTTGTTAAACTAGGATTTTGGTAAGTTTTGTGTCGCTCGTTTGTTTTATTGGGTGAAATGAGACGTTAAAATTAGTGTGCAGGCTTAAGCTTAGTCAAGTATGTAATGGATGTCCAATTAGGAAGGCATAACCCGAGGTCTGTTATTTCTTAATACCCATGGTGTCGGGAGTAAGTTTAGTGTGGGTGTGTGCACCTTTCTTTATCTTGCCATTTTCTCCTATTAATGAGGCTTTTAAATTCGGATAATTTGTTCCACGTCTCATGAAAAAAGCATTGTCGGAGCCGACTCAGATTGTTCCTTAGCGGAGAATAGTGTCTTGCAGAAATGACACGTTTAAGTTTTATCCTACACTTATTCTTTTGTGCTTTTTTACTGAGCGATGTTTATCTTTTTCGTCTTTTAATCGCTCGAAATTTCGTAAGGAATGAGATACTTGTACATACAGTATACATTTCTCGAAGACAAAGAAAATGGCTAGCGACCTATGCAAACCAAGCGAGTAATTAAAGTTGCAAAGGACCTGCAAGGGTTATGTGCCGTAACTGATTAGATGAAGTTGGCACAATCCCTTTTCCATTTCATTTTCTTCTCGAGGGATTCGACGGAGTTGTGCATATTTATGAGCCACGAGAATATTGCCGGCTTGTATTGTATGGATAGAATGGGCATAGAAGAAAGGATGAAGACTTTAGCTTTTATATTGGCTTGTTGTTAGCATGCATGAAGTGAAGTCTCCCGTTTTAGCTTCACATTTCACATTGTGTAGGAAATTGCTTATTACCAAAAGGCAAATACGGCCAGGAAGCATTGAGAATGTCAAGAATGATCTTTCTTAAAGGGTGAATAGACACATTACTATTTCTATGTTTCTTTTTTCTCTTTGCTTGATTTGCAATGTGTTAAGAGAGAGAACACTATAAAAGATGGTTGTATGTAGAAAAAAAAATGGGTTTCTTAATCTATTGGGAGGGGTTCATCCGCCCTAGTCCTCCGCAAGAGACTTCAATTTTCTGATTGGTATCTTGATAAGAATAGGGAATGTGTTTGATAGTGGAATGATAAAATAGGAGAAAGTTTCTTGGGCCAATGAATAGTTTTAATGTTTTTTTGTGTTAGATTTTCGGGTGATTGACAAGTTGTTGACATGTTTATTAGGCTTTTTAGTTTTAGGGCTTAAAGTCAATGGAAACAGTAGTTATGAAAAGCAGATTGCCAGTTTTCAATAGTTATTGTTCACTTTACTTTCGGGGGCTTTCAATGATTTTAGCTTGGACTTTAAATCGTGAATGTGACTAGTGGTTATAAAATAATTTTTGAGAAAGTGGGGTAGAGGGGGGGGGGGATTTAGCTGTATAATCTTTTAGCCGTGGTGCCAGGTGTCGGCGATCGATCTTGTATTGAGTGCGCAAGTTGAGTGTGATGAAAGGTGGAAAAGATAAGTTAATATTTAATTTTTTTTCTTTAAAAATATATTATTTATTAAGTATTTAATTTAATTAGAATAAGAGACATACACATTTTCTTAAATTTTTTTTATTTGGTTGGTTGGACTTGGACATTTGTATTAGTGACGCAAAATGTGAATGATATTGTTTTACATACTCAGAGGTCATGGTACAATTTTCTCCAATCTGGGACTCGGACAGGTATCCCGGATTCATCTCACTGCTACCTAATTTTCCTTCTCTCCCCACTAGAGTGAGTGGACACGCCCTTCTTATAGACTGAAAGAATCTTCACTCCCTCCACTTTACCAGCTCAGGAGTGAACATCGAGTGCGGACACATCCGTTTTGGATCCGATCTGTTACTTGCGGTTCACTACAGGAAATCAATAATTAATGGAATAGTTTTAATAATTAACGTTGGAATTTAAATTTTTAGTTGATTGTTTTTATAATTTTATAATTTTAAATTTTTTTAAAAAATTTATAAATAATGGATGAATTTAAATTTTAATTAATTTCATTATACTTTGCGATGATTTCCACAAAGTGGTTTGTGTTAATGACACTTGTTCTCGCTGTGGAGTTGTGTGTCGGTCGGAGACTTAGGCGGCATCACATGAGGCTTTGTTTGGTTCAAGAAGATGGTGGTTTGGAAAGAAGAGAAGCGCGGGCAACTTTTATATTTACGGGAACTGTCCTCAAAGTTTACCGTAAACCTAAACCAGAGTTATACAAAGCGCAAGTGTTTGCAAGGCGAGTTCTTAAAGGCGATAAGATTTGGACTGATAAGGAAGTGATGATAGAAGGATTTGGAAACGATTTACTCTGTTCGGGCCACGTGCGAAAGAAAGACACTCGTATTTTTTTCGCCGTCCAATCGGAAAAAGGCAAGTGGAAGTTAAGCTCGAGTGTGATGAGATTGACCATTGCAAACTTGGATCGAATTACGGCCGCCATCAAAGGTAAGAAGGCTTTACTGCAATGTCTGTCAGGATGAGTGGAAACATTTTTTCGAACCATTGGGGCCGTGTACTTCGGCGAGGTTTTTAATACTTTTTCACGTTATTACGAGGGCTAGTTAAAATTTGACAATAACAAAGGACTTTATTGAGTTCGGGGCATTGGTGTGAAATAAAAATAATTGCTACTGGACTTTCTGTTGCTGTATTTTTGAAGGAAATAGTCACAGGTGGGAATGAATTGCTTCACCTTCGTATTATATGGCTGCAGATTGGATTTTGAGAAGGGTTGTGTTATTCGAGTTGAGTTTAGATAATTTTTTTTATTTCGTTTTTTAAAGAATGGTTTTGCAAAAAGGATCTATTTTTTTTTTAAATTGAACGTGGATTATTGATATCCACACTCAGTAAAATTCAGGAGTTTATTTTGCGTAGTTATAAGGAAGTGAAATGATTTGTGTACTCATAAAAACATTTGATACATTTTGTTTTAAATGCAGCAGACTAGAAGTTGGCAATGTAAATTAAACTAGACAAACAAGTTTATTTTTGAATCCATTATTAATTTTTGTTTCAATTTTCTAACTTTTTATGTTGGAAGTTGATACACTAATTTGAATGCAGAAGGAAAGGATTTGCAATGGCCGTCTAAGGTGTTTTATTTCATTTTTTTTGTATACGTATTTTTTTATTTTGCATATGGAATTTGCAAGAACTTTTTGAATTGAGTGCAGTAAATGACTGGCATATGACAGATTTATTGGAAAAATATTTTTTTGTGTGCAATAGTTGTAAAATATTGTTATTAAAGGAACTGAAAGAGGCGGCATATCTTTATTTTTAAAAGATTCGCTTTAAAAAGAAGAAAAAAAAGTTATTGCGCCGTGTAAAATGAATAAAAGCTTTTCAACGTGGGTTAATTTTGATAATTTAATTGGGCATTAAATCAAATGTTTGGTTAATAATTTTAAAAAACGTTTTGCACTTATACGAATAAAATTTATGGCATTGCCACACGATGGATGAGAGATTTGTAAAAAGCTGCAACGATAAATGGGACTAGGGCATTTATTAATGAGAAGCGGCAAATGCTAAAATGACAAGTTTTAGTACCTCCACTTGAGAAAAACGTTACATTTTTATTTTTATTTAATTTTTTCTTCGTATTTTAGCTTCAAGTACGAAACAGTTTAATACGTAAATTTTAATTGCCAAGTTCGAAAAAAAAAAGTCATAACATAAACATAATAAAAAAAAGTCATTTATATTAAGGGTTTATTTATTTTAAACATGTTACGAGCAAACGTGAAGACGTGCACAAAAATTAATTAACACAATGTTCGACTAATAGACAGGGGTTTTTGCTTTTGTATGTTTGCTTTTGGCTTTGCAACATTTATATTCTAAGCCACACAATTTTGTTGCGAATGTATTCCTAGCAATGAAGGAGACACTTTTATTTATGACTTGGTTGCTTTATTTGCCGGTTGGAATAACACGTGGGGAGTGTGGCGGAAATGGAGACAGAAATTTGGCGCCAGAAAAACATTTTAAGCCAATTGTGTCAGTCTGCGAAGTGTCACTTATGCAATTTTTCCTTTTTTGTTATCTTCATAAAGTACTTGAAGACAGAAGGGGTTGGAGTGGTTGGTTGAACTTACTTTTTTTAGCATAGTGGTTTTTTAATTTTTGTATAAATTTTTGAAAGGAAAGAAATGGGGATAAAGGGAGGTAGTTTATTTGCACAAATTATGAAATCAGTTAAACATTTACCAGATGCCGTTGCATATTGATTTAAAAATGAATTTAAGAGTCGATTTTTTTTAAAGAAGATTTAAATGTATGCTTTCAGTAAAACATTTGACAGCTGAATAGGCCGCACCTATAGCCGTTGTAATTTGTAAACAAGCACTAGGTATTATTTAACACAAGTACAAGTTCACTCTTTCAGCAATCCATTAACAACACCTATTCTGATGTTTGATGTTGCAATGACAAAGGTGTGGTGCTTTACTCTTAAAGACTTATACATATCCTTTTTCAAACTGTTAATTTGTATTCATGTAGATCAGTGTTTTTCTTATTAAGCAACATTAACCATTCTAAAATGGCATCGCATAAGTTTCTGAGTAGATTGAATTGAAAAAAAAGTTATAATACACATAATCAGACTTTTTTCAATTTGTTGGAGGTAATTTCTTGAAACATGAGAAAGTGAATAGTTTGACGTCACAAAATATTCAAAACTGCGCTTATAGTAAAAATGTAGATATTGGGCATTAAATTTCTATTCGAATAAATTTAAAAAATTTGAATTTTATTAAGTTATTTTTTTACTCATTCCCAAATCCTAATTTTCTAGTCCTACGTTCCAGACATAGCAGAAATTTTATTTGAATGATGCAGGTCAGGATTAATTAATTATTCGTGCTAGCTCTGCCATTTTTTAAAATTCAATATTTAAAGGAGGGGGTCTTTTTAACCCCCCACAAGTAGCAGACCTTTGCCCACTTTTTAAACCGCCTACCAGTGTGCCCTACCCCGCCTTTTTTGCGATAACCATCTCAGTGGATAGATGAAAGGGGGCGAGGGAGGGAGATTTCTGTTAATTTCCCATCCCACCCCACGTCTTGTTAGCTCGGGGCATGGGTGGATGTGGAATTAGAGAGATTCCATAACTGGAATTTCCGAATACAAACAAATGTTAAAATGGTGCCAAATGCTTGTAATATATTGCCTTCTTTTTTCTCTCTCTCTCTCTCTCTTCAGAAAGCAAATTTAATAACTTTGGTTTCTGCGATCGTAAAATTATTCAAGTGTTGGTAATGTCCATTATATTTTTTTAATGGTCGATTATGAATTGAAATGTACTTAATAAAATTAGCATTTAAAAGCACGAGGACCATTTAGTTATGAGTTTTACAAGTCGATTATAATATGACTGGCATCGGTATGCCTTGACCCGAGTTTTCTTACGACAAGCATATTAGAAACTTGTTACAAGTGATGGAAAAATCCTTTTTTAATGCCAGGAATGAGAGTTGAGACCCCTGCTATGCTCGTTATACGCACCCCAGCTCATAAAATATGGTAGGAGTGAAATGGCATTTAATTAAGGTTATTGGCAATGAAGATATTATGATGGTGCTGGACAAGCATTATATTTTACGTTAATGGACGAGGGAATTTTTGGGGTGAATTGTTAGTGCGAACCAAATTAAAATCTGTGTGACAAGGATATATATATATAAAAAATAATAAGGTGCTAGGGCAAGGAATAATGATTAAAATCTATGTGCTATGACTTCTCTGCAGACTGTTCTCCCTGATTTGTAGCTCTATTTGACTCAAATGTTTGTATAATATACGTCAACTAATAACTGCAATCTCCTGCGGTGCTGTGTTCGCAGAAAGTAAAAACAATTTAAGTTTTCCTCTCGTTTTTATTGTTCTACAAATGACTTTTTACTTAGACGTCTCATTAGACTAGTGTATTGTCTGATATTTGGCTATCATTTTGTACAACTCATCAGGGGGTAGTGAAACTTTGATGACTTGTCATATGTCTTGCAATGAATTATTTATATTTTTTTATTTTTTATTTTTTTAGATTTAAAAATCGTGTAGAACTATAAAAAAAAATTTTACTGTCGCCAGCTTGTCGCTGTTGGTGAAGTTATCATGTATTCAGAATAATATTTTGTTTAAAAAAAAATTAACAGAAGCACTACTTGGGGTCAACTAAGTTCGTTGAATACTTTTTTTTTTATAATGTGACATTTTGTATGTCAATTTGCTTATCTTTTTAATCTTTATTTTGTTTTATATAAACAATAAAAACAATCTGAGGTGATAAATGTCAGCTATAGATATTGGCCTAGTGTGCAAGAATTGTGATGAATTGACGTGCTTCGACTAATGGACTAGGGCCATACTTGGAATTTACGTGAATAAGTTTAAAGTGTCTAGACATTAGTGAAAACGTAGGCGATGTATTATTGGAGCGAATTAATCAAATTGTGACGCAATTTTTATTGAATAATTTAATATACTATGTATTCGATGTGCAATGTAAATATAATTAATGAGGATATTTTTTTTAGGGATTATAGTATTATACTTTCTGCACTAATTGAATTGTCAGATTATGCGAGCTCATTAATTGATTTAAACTGCAAAAAATGAAAGATTAAAAAGTCACGTGAAAAAAGGTTATAATTGGGCCATGCATGTAAAATATTTTAGTCGCCTTATGGTAACAGATATTTTGCACTAATTATTTGTTAATTTTATTTTTATTTGTCTGGGGAATGTGGAATGGGAGGACAAACAAGTTGAGTGGTTGCAATATAGGCGGACAACTTTCAACCGGTCTTTTCGCTACATATGAGTTGATTTTAGGTTGGATTAGGTCATCTAAGTTAATCGAATTTGTTGAAAAAAATATTTTCTATTATTTTCCATTTAAACTAAATTGTCAGGTGAATAGAATTTGTTGCTGAGTCATATAATCCCGTTAAAATCCACTCAAGAAAACAGATGGCTCTATAAAAATGTAAAAGAAAAAATTCGAGAATTCTATTACTCATCTGCATATGACTTATGGACAATAAGCATTAGTTGAGACTGTTAAATGACCTTTTAACCTTTTATACGCATCATTGCTCTTTTGGAGGAGCTGTTTTGTTATTATTTTTTTATTTTTTAAATTTTTTTACATTGCAATGTGAGAAAACAATTTGGATTGTATTGCAGGCGGTTAATTTTTTGAGCTTCCTCATCCGGCATTGCGTGATGGGAGTTTGTGATGGTGAATCCACAAGGGCATCAGCAAAAAATTAAGACCACCTCTAATGTAGACTACAATGTTGACAAGTTAATGGAAAATCATAAATTTATTAATGTAACTTGCATGATAATAGTGTAGAAAAAGAAAACAGATTTTAGCATAATTTACTTATTAGTGATATTATTTTTCAGTTTTAGATTTTACTCTTTTTTTTATTTCTTTTTTTTTTTTTATTATTATTTTTTCTGAACGATAATAAAGATTAATTGTTGTTTCTTTTCATGTCAAATATGGAAAAGTTCATTAGATGAATTTATTTGTGAAAAATAAAGACCTGTGGAGCTGTGAGTAGTTTATAGCATTCCTCACTCATCTTTGACCTCGGAAGGTTAGGGTTGAGAAAAAAAGAAATTGAGCCAACCATAACTAGAGTAAATTTGTAAGGGGAAGATGCACTGCTTTAGCCAGTTCAAAATTCGAACTTAGCATCATTTTGATAATTTATAGCAGTGTAGGGGGCTGACTTCAAATGGCCCGGACATGGGTATTTGAGAGGGCTCTATAGTCACGCTAAAGAAATATTGGAAAGAAATGCGAATGTATGTGGGAATTTTCTAAAAAAGAAAAGCCCAATGTACATGGGTGGCCGAATGAAATTCAACACTGCATAAAAACATGTTTTGTGGTTAACATTTTTTTTTAATTGAAAATTTACAATTTTTTTTTCAATTTTAATTTTTTACTTTTAATCAAATGATTTATAATTTTCAAAAAAATGTGGTTTAAAAAATATAATCTTGCATATAATTTTGCAGGTAATTGAATGATTCAGGCAATTCAAACTTCATAACTTTAATTTCACTTATATTGGCACTCAAAACATTGGTTAAAGAACTTAATTTAGCTCCTAGTCAAAAGTCAAAACAAACATATTGTAAATGATTATTTGGTTGTAAATGACAATTATTATCAGAATTAATACTATTAATTCTGACGTGTCTGTATAATTGTCAATTTGTCTAATTGTCAACCAAATAATCATTTATCTCAAAGTAATGGCACGTATTAAGTATTGAAGTTTTTAAACATTGTACCGTACTGCAGATTATTCAAGGACATTTGTTTGAATTACTTGCAGTAAAATTCTTACAAAGAAATTGTGGTAAAGTTGGTCGTAACATTTTCTGCTTCAAGTAATTTCGCCACACATGAAAAGCTAATGCAATCGAGGAATTTAATGAGAGCAGTGGTGCTAATCATAAGCCTAATGTTACACAAGTTATGTTACTTGTAGCTGTTGTTGTTGTCACATACCAAAATTTAGTGGTTTATTTGATTTGATTAACAATACTGTTAAATGGCCAGCATCAACTGCGCCATTAATTATTACGTTTATACAATGGGACAATTCCAACAAAGCTAGAATTGATGGAAATTTTAACAAAAGAAAACCGGTTTGTTCAAAAGAATTGAAAAAATAATAATAAAAATTAAGTTTAATTCATATTTTCAAGTGTATTCAGTCAAAACTTTAGACCATAGATTAAAGGACATAAGATCAGTTAAAATGTGAAATGTATGAAAGAATTTTAAACTAATTTTACATTTGCATACCTTAACATTACGAATACAGTATGAAGAAATCTTCACAGGATTGCCTCGTTATACATGATTTATATTCGAGGATTTTAATCAGATTAGTACAAGTGCTGAGACTGAAAAATGCCTTCAAATTTTCTTTTGAGAAAAGGGATTTCCAAAAGGGAATTCATTGAGTAATTTTCTTTCTTCTCAGTGCTATATACAAATGGACTGAAATTGAATTTGAATGGTTATTGAAAGCTGATCTTTTTTTGTCTGCTCAATTGAGGGCTCGAATTGAACTATTAGAGTGGCAAGCAGGGAGATTGAAAGAGGGGTTTTCTATAGTTCAATTACTATTTCTTTCGTCTTCAATATAATATGTCCAAGGGATTGAATTTTCTGTCAGAATAAAAGAAAGGAAAATGCAAAATGAAGATGGTAGTGAGGGTGTATACGTTAGAAACGAGATTTATAATATCATCTCCTCGGGACTTGGACATGAGATAAAGTTTCGACCCACACGTCGTGCCTGGAATGCAAAATCAGATTTGTGGAAGGTTTTTTTTCTCCTTCTTTTATCCAGATTTTCTTTTTCCTTTTCTCTTACTCGTGTAAAGAAATTGGGTTCAATGTTTTTCACTTAAGCTCCAATCCAGCGGGGGAAATTCAACTGCCCTTTAGACAAGTCATATATTGTAAAATAGACCAGAAGCTGTTTGCTTATACAAGTACAAAGCATTACATATTTAATAAAGAACTTGTTTTTACAAATGGTTTGCTTTATTCCGGATGACTATTAGTTTTATATCAGATCTGGTTGATAACTTATCATAAGTTATCCATCAAACAGCACATAGCGAGAGTTCTCTTCATCACACATCATTTTATTCATAGGTAGTATGACCCCCAGAGAGTTTAAATCCTTTAAAGTGTAAAATACCACACCTAGGTAAGTTTATGGATTTAGGGGTCAAATTACTTAAATGTTTAGGGAAGCATAATCTGAATTTCAAACACTTGAGGAATTGTTCATATTAGGATGTAAGCTGAATCCGGTGTAGGTCTTGTAAGTTTTGTACAACATGTTTTCTTTGTATAGCTTAATTTATAGGCTATAACTTAAGAGTTCTTAGTTTTCTATTATATTTATTCATTGAAATTTACTGGTAATTTCTTTCCTCCGGGTTCTGTAAAGCCCGTAACATTTTAGTAATGTGATTCTATTCAACATGTGTGATTGGTTAAGTTGGTAATCGGTTTTTGGATCAAGGAAGTGCTGTTAGATAGAAGACATGTCTTGAGACAATAATGTTTTTGGAATGCTTGTTATTTTTTTGTAATGCGGAAAAACAAAAGCTATTTTTTTGCAGAATTTTTTAAAAATAATTTGCTCACGAAAAACTATAATCTGATAATAGGAAGAGCTGACATCAAGGAATTTAAGTTTGTTGAGCGGAAATTCTTGAAGGGTCTTTGGAAGTATTTTTTAATTTTTTTTTTAGAGATAGACATCTAGATGCATTCTCCTATACCTAGCTTCATTTCACATTTGACAAATGTTAGTTTTTTTTATTAGTACTACTTAATCTGGCATTTATTACATCTTTCTTACAGATATATATACGTGAATTGACGGTTAAAACAATTTTGAGGACTTTTTAGGGTTTTTTTTCTATTACAGTATATGCCGTGCGGTCCGGACATAGGCGGGTCCCAGAAATATGCCCGGTGCACAGAGCGTCCAATCCGGACAATGTCCGCTTGGTGGTTTGATCAATGTCTGGACAAAATTGGTTCAGCAGATGTGCCCGGACAATACAGCTGACCGGACGGCGCTATGTCTAGACCGCACAGCATATACTGTATTTGTTTTCACTGAGGGTTATAGAATATATACCTATATATATAAAGAGAAATGTCGAGCGCCGTTTAAAGTAGGGGTTATTGAATTTATAGGAACTGTAGTTTATTCTAATTAAATTTCAATGTTTTATTGAGAACTTGCACCAAATTGAATTCACACACGGTGTCTATCTAATTTATTGCTCTATTGAGCTGTTTGGAGAAGGAAAAGTGAATAATTGCTACGTTTACCGGAATGCCGACTAAAGGGCAGAGAGAGAGCTGCACTTCACCTCAGGTGTGCCACATGCTTTAAATCGATCCGAATATTTAATAAGACGAAGGTGTTAAAAAAATAATGAAAATTTAGTGTGCAAACTAAATGAATCCAGTGAACTAAATACAATTTTAATCTTAATTTAGAATTGAACTGAAATTTTCAAATGGGGTTCAAATTGGGAGATGAGGAAATGACTGTGGTGTATATATAAGTTAGTAAGGAAACTGATGACTGTTGAGAGCATCCTGTCAAGAGACGAGTAATACATACTTTATCCCATATTTAGACTAAACACAACACGTCAAAAGTCATTAATGTGAAATGATTGATAACTGTATTGCTGGTTTGTTACTAAGTAAATTTTATCAATCTGAAAAATTGTGGCTTGAATGTATATACATCATTTTGACTGATTTAAATATTTATATGTTGTCGGGACTACATTACACAGATGAACATTGATTATGAAAGAGCATTAAACTCAAATTATATCTATTTAGTAAAATATAATTAAATCTTTATTGAAAGTCTTATTACCCCATGCAGTGTTGGAATAGGAACATCCTCTGCTTTCTCACTTTTTACCCTATGAAAACGGAAATAGATGATTAGACCATCATATTTGGTCAATGTTATGAGAGTTTGCGGTAGTATTTAATTATATACAACTTAGTATTTACAAACTGTTGGGAGTGGACGAACACTGAAGGACACACAATTTTTTTTCTTTTAGCCCAAGGGTTTGTAGAGTTGGCTTAGTCACGTGCCGTTGCAGCAATCTCAACACTTTCATTCATATTTACAATGGAGTTATCAGTGTGGTTACACTGTATTATGGGAGCTGTTATCACTTTGCATATTAATTACGCTGGTAGGTCTCGTATTTTTCCACGTGATTTATGTATTTTGCAGCTTGAAGGCGACGTGTGGTCGCGAGTATCTAAGGCTGATTTAATTTTCACGGGAACTGTTGTGAAAGTTCATCGTCGTTTAAATCGAGCTCAATACCGCGCTCAGCTGTTAGTGAGGCGAGTACTCAAAGGTGAAAAGACATTAACCGATCAGGAAGTGCTCGTAGAGGGATTCGGCAGCAGCAAATTGTGTGCATCGCACGTGCGGAAAAAAGACACTAGGATTTTCTTTGTGCAAGAAATTGATGGGAAAAAGTGGAAGTTGAATTCGACTTTGATAAGACTAACCATTTCAAATTTGGATCAAATTGAAGCAGCAGTTGAAGGTATGAATTTTATATACTATACAAATATTTTAAAAAAAGTAGGAATTTTGCAAAATTTTAATTAAAAGTTTAAGACATGTATAAATACCGGTGCATGTGTAATGTTGCTCTACTCGACGCTTCCGCAATCTAACGGCACGATGGATGGACGATTTCTCAGGGCGACGTAAGCGAGGCAGTAGGTAGATAGTTTTCTACCATTTTTTTATGTTCTGATGGAGACTCGTGGAACTTGAGTAAATAGATAATAAAATTTTGTATTAAATATTTTGAATTAATTTTATAGTAAACTTGATTTTCATCTAATAGATCTATGTTGACACGTTAGAATTATTTACACAAATTTATAGATTAGCCGATAGAAATGTGTCACGCAGACCATGACGTTTATTCAGGCTGAAACTGGCCTTGTGATTGTAGAAGTGAGATTTAGCGTTATCTGTAACAATTTTTACTGTCAACACGGGGTTTCCTTTTTGACAGCTGTTATCGGTTGATAGTATAGAGACTTAGTGATTACCTTGAAATCCATACGGGGAGAATAAATTAACCCTTTTGATTAGTTTTCCGTCCATTTCCTTTCCTGCATAAGCAGATAAGAGTATGTTCATGAATGATAGACCCCTAGCGTGCACTCATTTTACCAACTTGTTACGTCTTGGAAAATTGTCTCGGAGCTTATTACGATGCTTATTGATATCACGATGTCGTCTCATTATTTCTTCTTCTTACCAAAGAGGATTTTCACTTCAATTGTAAAGACTCTTAAATTTTGGAATCAGGAAACGATGAGATAGGAAATACTTCATGTGTGAGTCATTGAAGTCACTTTTCTTTGCTATCTTATTAGATATTTTCCCCTTTCTTGGGTGTAGGTGGGGTAAATAGGCTGACCAATTGGGCGAAACGGGTGAAATTGTCTGCACTGCACCCACATTCGTATAAAAATTGAAAAATTATAAATTTTTATTTTAATTTTTTCGGATTAAGTTTTCACACGTAAAATTCTAGGCATTGATTTTTTGGGAGTTTTACCCTCTTGATACCTGTCTGGCTTGGTTTTATATCTCAGGCGCACACTTATTCAAACTTGAAAATGATGCCATTGGTTATTTCTATAATAGAATCATGGGAAATGTCAGCACTATTTTCGTACCAGAAGCAACTGAAATATTTGCATAGTATAACGTTCTACAGAAGATAGAAAATGTCGGGAGAATAATAACTTATTCACTTCGATTGTGGAAAAAAACGGACCAAAAAAAATTATTAAATTTCTAAAGTTAAAGATTTTATAGTGCAACTTTTTATATTAAGACTGAAGTTTTAAATCGACTTACAATAATTGACACATAAATTCATGAATTTGGTTTCTTCATTTTAAAAATGTTTAAGTAATTAGGTAGGGCTTTTTGTTTTTATTTTCTGCTCACGTTTGTGGTCGTGTGCGATGCTTCTCCTTGAACAGATTTTTTTTATCATGGTGTGAAAGTGTGTGGTTACTGAAGCAGAGGAAGGAAAATGAGTTTTAAATGTATGACCTCTGGTGGCAATTATCCCATGGGCAATGAGAAATCGAGTTAAAATTTTCTCTTGTGGATTAAGAAATTAAAAAAATAACAACCTTATTTAGTGTAAAAGAAGTCTTGAAATGAATTGACTTTTGTAAATTAATTGCCTCTTAAATCAAATGGCTATTAAGGTTAAGTAAAAATTTATTGCTTTCTGTAGCTAAAGATTTTTCTATCTAAGGTGTCGAGTAGTCTGAGTTTTACTTCTTAATTGGCATTGAACATTTTTTGGAAGGGTAAGAAAAGAAATATGTGCTTTCTATTTGATGTGATTTTTATTACATTTAATTATTATTTAGTGATACCTTTACTTGGAAATAGACTCATTTTATTTTCAGCTGTTGTATGGCGCTAACTAGAAGTTTAATTCTTTGGTGTTTTTTTTTACTATTAATCGAGGAAATAAGGGATTTTGGATTGGAATTTTTATTCGGCAAAATACAAAGGAACAAGCGGGACATTGTTTTCATTCATTTGTGCACATGCACACATCAAAGAAATAAATTGGAAACTTCCCAAATATTATAGCATAAAATTATATTTTATTCAATATAATAACTTTTGTAGACCGCTTAGGTTAATTGAATTTTTTTAGAATTAGTAACATCAAAGCCAAAACGGAAAATCATTTGGTTGAAGTCAAATAAATTTGACCAATTTGTCACCACTTAGTGGACTTCATTAGGTTACCCCGATTCACAATTAGTAAAACAATCATGTGCCACTTATAATTCAGTGACACCATATTATCAAAATGCTTTTGGTGCTAAATTCACAAGCCAAATAATTTTTTAATTCGTTGTTGGTATGTTTTTTATTATTCGCTAAAAATTAAACTGATTTACAGAGTTAAAAGTTTATTTTTTAAGCAGTGGAAGCAAAAAATGAATTTAGTCCTCATACGCAAGTTGATAGCTGAGCAACATGTTAAATATATCAGTAAAATGAGTACTTAAAAAATAAGAATGTGTGCGATCAGTTTAGAAGAGAAAAAAGTGAGGGTGTGAACTTCTTGGAAGAAACTATGCCAAACCGACTCAGGCGTTTAATTAGTTGTGATACGAATGAAAGATATTGCAGCTACCTGAATATCTAGCCGGAGACAGAGATTATGAGTTATACCTGATTATGAGGTTGGTTGCATTACAAAGTAGCTTCAATTTATCCCTGTGTTTTCTTTGATAAGTATCGCAGCAGGTAGAAGATGGTGGAGAGATGGGGAGGGAGAAGTTTGTTAATACCTACATTTGCCTTAGGTGAGGGTGGACCTGGAAATTAGCGAGAAATTCCTATCATGCAAGGGCATTCAACGGGAAGTTGTTTTTCAAGTCGTAAAGAGTAATAATATTCAGATGCTGGATTTATATTTAGTTTTTTTCTTCCTAAAAGATATATGCTTGGTTTGTGATGTGGATTATGTGTGGAATGCAAGTAAAGTAGGGATGTTAAGAAATGGGTCATTAAATATAGTGAGGAACCATTTTGAGGCTAGAATTTAGTTCGGAAAAGTGGCGTTGGCAGCAGCGTGCAGTTGGCAGTGAAACATACATACGAGGGGGAAGTTTGAATTTTTTGTTCAGTATTTCCGTTGTTTACATTATTTTTCGAGTAAAATTTATTGTCGAGTTTAAATTTATTGTCGAGTAAAATTTATTGTCGAGTAAAATTTAAGATTTTATTGTCAAAAATTGAAATTTCTTTTTTTTTCTAACTGATACAGAAAAACATATTTTAATTTTTTTATGCATTAGTTTGTTATTACAGTTTAGTTGGGTGTGTTTTATTTTTATTTTTTAGATTTATTACATGTCTATTGTGTTGTACAGTGTGTAGGCGTGTTTACAATGGAATAGAATGGAATCTGGTCCAGATGAGGTACGGATCAAACCGATCGATTTTGCTTAAATATTTTTTAGCAGTTTGTTTGGCTATAGATTAATTCATCTCTCTTCAAAAGTTGTACTGATGGAAGCATTAATACTTTTTTAAAATTTAAACAGTGAAAAGGTTATTACACTACAAGGATAAAAATAAAATTTTAATTTAATTTATACTTATTTTGATGTACTGCGATGAGAAAAATGGTTTTTAAGTTTTGTTTTATGAATTGTAAGCATTAAGTAATAAAGTGGCGTATCATATGATTAGGCATAAAGCTAATGTCCAATGTTCAGGAGTAATATGGAGCATGTGAGTGGCGACATCTGTAGCCATTCTATAGGACTTAGCTACTTCATACGCTGGTTAAAAGAGCGCGCTGGATAACAGTATCCTGCAGTACTTTGACTTTTCAAGTCACATTTCTTATCGTAGCTGCAGAAACGCGATAAAATATTATTTTCAATCTCTGGTTTGCTTTTTCGTTTTGAATGCCACATTTTTGGTATGCTTGCGAAGGTACAATTTCGATTTGAGGAATCCCTCAAGAATAACTTCTTATCCGAAAACTCTTCACTTGCTAAGCTTAAAAAGCCGTGATCCTTTCTTAAATAAAAGTGAATCAATTATCTCTAAATAACAATAACCTTAACCTAATTTAAACTAAACACAAGGCAAAATCAGAACAACATATACCTCAGGAAACCAAACACAAAATATAAGCAGACAAATTTAGTTCGCTGATAATAACAACGGGATTCTGTCGAGCATTCTGTGTCATTTAAAGGCTATGGCGAGATCTCGTACTACAAGAATCTCATTTTTGTCAAGATTATTGTCACTATGTCTCGTATAGCTACCTACAGTTACTTTATGTGAACGCTTAAACAGCTGTATTTTTATAATTTAAAAACTTGCTTTCGAGGTGTAAGAAATTGATTTAGGCTAATATTTAATCTAGTCTAGTTGCTCAAATGAGCTTTTGCGGCGGGACCAAAAGAAGTTTTCCATCCTTTAAAAGTAAACTGTTCTGTAAAGCAATTGTGTTGTGTCGATCGATTGTGTACCATTCGTCTATACTTAAAGAATTTGCCGTAATAATTATTTTAAACGGAACTGAAATTTTATCCAATTTTTATCGATCGATTGGAAATCGAAATCGGATGCCAAAACTCGGTAAAACTCGATTAAAACCTAAACCAAAGCAAAATGAGCTGTTGGATAATCGGTATGATCTTATAGTTGTAGTTCATATAATTCGAGTTAGTTTTAATTCTCAAACAGATCCAATTGATGAAACCAATTCTATTTCGTAAGAAGACAATCTCGGTCTTACTTCTTTATATCCGTTTATCTTTTATTTACTGTTGAGAAACACTACTAAAGTACGACATCTACAAACTTATTTCATTTCTTTCGGCCGTTACCAATTTTGTTTTCTATGGATTTTCTTTGATTACTTCTCATCACATAGCACACCAGGGTGGGAATTCGATGCGAAAGAAGTCCAAGAAGGAAACTGGGCGAAGAGAGTGGAATTGTGAATTCTGATTGTGCCCCCCTCTTTTCTTCTTGCTTAGTAATTCCTTCTTACTGTTCGATGACTGAGAGTCGAAGAAAGAGATTACAGGAATAAAAAGAAAAAAAGAAAAAAAAAATCTAGATTTTTTTTCTTATTTTTTTTTTACATTTTTCTCCCCCTTTTTCTTCACTTCAGTTTTCTCATCAGTCTTCTAAAACTACCTTTTTTTGGAACTTTATCCACAGAAATCTGTCACCTGCTTTTGAGGCTTGAAATGATCGTTTAGGATTTGATTCTTGTAGTCTTTAAGGCAAGAAAAAAGTAAGATTTTGAAACGATTAGATAACAAGGAATTGGATTGTACTATACGTTTTAATGACACGTGTATAATGAGGATTAATTGAAATTGATTTTCTTCATGGATTAGTGATTTGATGTTTGGTGCATGAGAAAGCAGAAATTGCATAATAGGGAGGGGCAGTGATGGATAAGGTATATGAATATGAGATTTGTGGACCGTCCTTTCGACCAATGTCAGACGAATTTGTATTGCCATTATTCATCTTTTCTACTTCCTTCCTTTTCTTCTTTGGGTTTTATTATTCTTGAGAAATAGAGCTCTTTTTTCATCCATGACCTCTGGTTTTTGTACGGGAAATAGATTGGATTTTTTTTATTATTATTTATTTTTTTTTTTGCATGCATCTTGCCTAGCATCGGATATGAGGGCAAAACTAAAAATATTACATAAGATTAAGAATATATCTTCTGGATAAGATGCACTAGTTGAGTCTATATTTCTACGTTTTAGCGCGTTGCAGAGGAAACGTATGACTTTTATGGCTTGCTTTGAAAAACGAGGAATAAAAAAAATTTACATTTTAAAGTATCATCGTGAAAAATTTATTTTGTCAGCTAATGAAACGCAAATGCGGGGTTGGAAAAAGGAAGACGAGAGTGGTAAAAACAATAGATTGGGCGTTATTGATATTCTTCTAATCAAGAATTGAAATGAATTTGTTTATCAGAAGGCAGTGTTTGTAGCTGCGCAATAAACTAACCTTTTATTTTTTATTTTTTTGTACGCGCTAAGACTTTTCTTAATTAGCACTGCAATCTGCTGGTGTAGCCAACACGCGTGAAAAAAGAAAAAAAAGAGCAACGTTGTGCCTGCTGCGATGTCTGATAAAATTCTTGTTTGTCATTACTGAGGTTAAAAGGATTTGAAGTTCAATATTAATCAGTTGGTTTAAGACGTTTATTAAATTAGTAAATTCAAATTACATATTCTAGAAGTATAATAGCGATAATAAATTAATTGACATTATAATTTGCTTTTGTAATGATATGAGGAATTTCAAAGAACTTAAATTTATGTCATCAGCACCTGCTTATTTTTAAAGTAATTGCACTTGTTTTCGTATAAAGGTGTACATAACGTATTCATGCAATACGCTCCATTTCCTTTAGGTGTTATTTTTAAGACGTATGGTATACACTGGTGTTTATGGTTCGTAATTAAAAATCTTTTTTCTTTCTTTTGATAATTGTAAGAGCGTAGAAAATTTAAATGAAAAATCTGTGGAGTGGAAAGAAAGTTATTGTTCGTACGGAAAATGATTCGGGAAATTATTGTGAAAGGCTTGAGAAGGTGAAGGGGAAGAAAAAAGAGAATTTGATTAAAAATACATGAACGTAGAAGTTTTTTTTTTCTTTCATGGATAAGGACAGATGGTGCATTGAATCCAGCTTTCGAGCAGCAACAACAAACTATTTTTTCTTTGTATTTTTTTTAATTTCGATACACTGCAATTGCATTTGTTTGACTGTCGACTGGATTGTTGCTTTCGTTAGTTTTTGCGGATTTAAATGTCTGAGCTCGTTTGTCACTTGAGAAATTAGAAGTGACCTGCAAGTCGATTCGGTCATGAATTATAAATTATGGGTCAGCCAAATTCGCGTTACATGGAGTCCCATGTTGTCATGGGAGGCCTGGAATAATGATGAAGAAGTTTGATGTGCTATTTTTGTTTAGCTTAACCCCCTGCAGCGTATATGAGAAATCCGTGCACTAACTTTAATCTCTTGCTCTCTTTCAAACCAGCGATAAAGCAGAAGGTTGTATGTTTAGCTTATCTCGGTTTGCATACACATGCAAGTGACTCAGTTCGCATGCATATAAAGTGTTTGGATGTTCTGATTTAACATTACATTAATCTGTTTCCCAATTTTTTTTTAAAATTTGCTATAGTATCAGTATTGACTTAATTTCCAGCGGTCCATTTGTACAAACAAGATGACGGAGCCAAGTTTCTCAAAATTCCCATAAGCAGTTTCTAAAGTAAGCAGTAGTATAGATTGAATAGATATTTATGAAAAGGAAATTACTGTAAAGCAACAAATCGAGAGATTTTACGGTAGTATTGGTTGAAACTTTAATATGAAAAATGGTTTGTGAGGAAACTAGCTTTTTTAGTTTAGTTTACGACAGTATCAATAATAAATTGCTAGCTTATTTGCAATGCTGCATAAAAGCTAGCTACAAAATCTTTACTTTTCAAGTTCAAACAGTTTCTTTTAGTAAAGAAATGACGAATTGAAAATGATGCAATATAATTACCGTCGTATGTATGTACAAGCCTTTAGCTGTCGCTGCGCTTCCGGGTAACTCGCCTAACCTAACCCCTGACTCCTGTGCCGTTGTTGCCTGGTGACAAATGCACAGCCAAATCTCGTTGCAATATCACACCACACATTGCAAATTTTCTGGTATTTCAGAATGCGGCCATAACTCTGAAAATTGATTGTTGGTTGTTGTTTGGTTGCCATCGGCGACGCCGTGAACTCGAACAATGCACAGAAACTGAACCCCGATGTGACAAAACCATCAAACCAAACGTTCCAATGGTCGAGCCGTTCTAATAAGGTTTGGGCGGGCATCTAGCGACGAAAAGCTGCGGGAGGCGACAATCACAACCGAATAACCGCTAGCCAGTGCGCCGTAGGCGTGACGCCTTCATAAAGGTGCATTTTCATTTGCGAGAGAATTTCTCGCGCCACAAAAAAAATCGCGCCAACAATTGCACCGCTCTAAAAATCAAGCTCTGGCTTGAGCATTTTCATTAGAGCAAAAAAGGTCACTTCTCGCTTTCAAAAATTATGTAAAAATCAGTTGCCATTTCATAAAATATCCATTAGTTTGAAATGTTTAGCATCAAATATTGCTGAATTTATTATTTTTTGGCTTTTCTAGATGTGGATGGCATTGATTAATCAAGATTGAAAATTCAAGTGGCGGAAAAAAATCAGCGCCATTTGCAATTGTGGGTGAAGCCTGTTCAAATGCCAGGCACAAACCACTCGCTATTGGTCCAAGTTATCACATGACGCGATCTTAAGGTGCATTTTCATTTGCGAGAAATGCCATTTCTCGCGCCTATTTTTCAATAATCGCGTGACAAAAATCGCACGCTTGTTCATTTTCATGCAAGCTAGACTTGCAAAGGCGCGCGATTGTTGGCGCGATTCTGTTTCTCGCGTGCTTCTGTCAAGTCTAGCTTTGCTCACAAAATCGTGCCTAAAATCGTGCCATGTGACAATCTGAACCAACAGTTTTGGCATTTGAACAGGCTCCACCCACAATTGCAAATGGCGCTGATTTTTTTCCTCCACTTGAATATTTAATCTTGATTAATCAATGCCATCCACATCCAGAAAAGCCAAAAAATAATAAATTCAGCAATATTTGGTGCTAAACATTTCAAACTAATGAATATTTAATGAAATGGCAACTGATTTTTAGAAAATTTTTGAAAGCGAGAAGTGGCTTTTTTTGCTCCCATGAAAATGCTCAAGCCAAAGCTTGCTTTTTAGGGTTCCAGGTCATAACCTCGCCCGCTAAACCTCGCCGACAAAAACCTAGGCGACAATAACCTCGCCAACAATAACCTCGCCCGACTTAAACCTAGCCGACAAAAACCTCGCCAACATAAACCTCGCTTGACAAAAACCTCGACCCGACTTAAACCTAGACATCAAAACCTCGACCAGGACATAAACCTCGACCCCAACTTAAAAAATTAAAAATTAAAAAAAAATTTGAATGAAGATTTTTTTTTATTTTCAAATTTTTCTGTTAATTTTTTAAAT
>JH431430.1:57214-107264 GCA_000239455.1 Strigamia maritima | reverse complement strand
AAATATTATTTTATTGTTATTGACAATCATTTTACTTGAAAATCCAAGTTATGTGCCATTTTTTTGAAGGTAATCATTATACAACATTTCACCTTAACTCCCTACAATATTTTAATACGTGTCGCAGTATCACTAAAAATAATATTAATAAATATTGGTTAGTTGCATTGGCGAAAATAATTGTAGTTTGTAAATTTGTAACTTTATAATTTAAAAAATAACAAAAATTTGAAAATTTAAAAAATTAAACAGAAAAATTTGAAATAAAAAAAAATCTTCATTCAAATTTTTTTTTAATTTTTAATTTTTTAAGTGGGGCGAGGTTTATGTCCTGGCGAGGTTTTTGATGTCTAGGTTTAAGTCGGGCGAGGTTTTTGTCAAGCGAGGTTTATGTTGGCGAGGTTTTTGTCGGCTAGGTTTAAGTCGGGCGAGGTTATTGTCGGGCGAGGTTATTGTTGGCGAGGTTATTCCGCCTAGGTTTTTGTCGGCGAGGTTATAACCGGCGAGGTTTTGACCTGATACCCTTTTTAGAGTGGCGCGATTGTTGGCACGATTTTTTTTGTGGCGCGCAGGCTTGTAAGGATCTCGGCTGTTTTCGTATTACATTGTGCAGGACTTGTGGGCTTAACACATGCCATCACAATTCGATTTCGGAGAATATCTCTGGTGTCCGGTGGGGTACTGTAAACGGTGTCCTTTACATATACCCAGAGAAAATTGTCAAATAAGGTTAGATCAGGTGAACGTAGTGGCCACGCCACTGGTCCACAGCAGCCAATCCAACGTCCTGGAAAGATAGTGTCTAACCAACTACGGACATCACGATGGTAATGTGCAGGTGCTCCATCTTGTTGAAAAAACATGCTTGCAAACTGTGCTAATGGCAAGTCTTCCAGTATCTGTCTCTAACAATTATAGGTGCCTGGCACCTGTTAATGATTTATTAATAAAAAGACTCAATAATTTTTGTTCCGAGAATTCCACACCACACATTCAGTTTCCATTGAATTTGGTGATGTGAAGCATGCAAGAAGAATGGATTATGATCTGACCAGTAGTGTAGATTATGAGTATTTACTGTGCTATCTCTTGAAAATGTGCATTCATCATTCCATAAAATGTGATAAAGAAATTCTGTTGCAACAGTGCTACAATACTAAACTTTGTGCCAATGAATTCTTCATACAAAATTAGCCTAAAATTTTGCACAAATCAGTGGTTTTGGAGATTTTGCCCTGGTTAGTGGTTATAAGTGTAACACCCTGTATAGCACTTCTTCAAGTCCAAAATGACAATATTTAAGATCTGAGCACACAAGAAAACATTCTTTTGACTTATTAGCGCTCAAAGAGTACAAACGGACAATAAAAAATGCACGGTATTTAACGACATCAAGAACAGCTGTCTTTCAGTACAAAATCAGCTCTGCAGTACGTCCATTTTTTCACAAAGCGTTTAGTAGTGCATGGTGGAAGAACAGTGCCAAATCTTTTAAACTGGAGGACTCATGCATTCGCTTCGCTCACTCACTCATCCAATTATATAATTTGATATAAAAATGTAGTTAAATAATTCAAGGGTTATTTGTTGGCTTTTTATTTGTTTATATTTTTTTCACAATTTGTTTGTTTAGTACATAATTTCGTTTTAAATTGAATTCATATTTTTTTTACTCTTTTAAATTACCTACTCAATGAAATGCCTATGCTTAAAGCTGTGGTCTTACTAAAAATAACAGGAAACACAATCAATTTTTTTTATTGTCGAGAATCTAACTCATATAAACTATTGACGAGAGCATACGCGCGGATTCGTTGAATTCGAATTTCTGGTCGAATCTCATTGGTCGGCGCGCCTATTGTTTTGATTATTTAGCACCATGAAAAATATCCGAAAATAAATTTGTTCTATCCACTTCTGAAACAATTAGCCGTCAGAGCGAGCCACTCCACCCCAATCCCAAAATGGCTACGGTGCGATGTTTCACGAGATTCCACGAGAATCCGCAAGATTTCACGAGATTTTACGAGATTTTGCGAAATTTTACGAGATTTTGCGAAATTTTACGAGATTTTGCGAAATTTTACGAAATTTTGCGAAATTTTACGAGATTTCACGGGATTTTACGAGATTTTACGAGATTTTGCGAGATTTTACGAGATTCTACAGGTTTTACATTCGCTTGTTAAAATTCCGTGAATCTCGTGGAATTCCGTGAAATCTCGTGGAATCTCGCGTAATCTCGTGAAATCTCGTAAAATCTCTCGAAATTTTGTGGATTCTCGTGAAATCTTCGAAATCTCGTGAAGTCCTTTAAGAAATATAGATATAGATTTGTTGTTGTCGTTAGATAACAACACCACGCGCGCTAGTGATTGTTGAAACAGCTTGCAACATTCATTTTTTTACTCATTGGTAAAACCACTCATGCATCTAAAAATTGCGACCAGAATAGACCAGAATAAATCACTCGTGCCCTGCGGGTACTCGTGATTTATTCAGGTCGCAATTTTTGATGCCCTCGTGATTTCTAACAAGTAAAAAAATTCATTGTTACAAGCTTATTTCGACAATCACACTAGCGCTTGTGGTATTACAACTGATAAACAAACGTGTGGTTTACTGGAAACAACCAATCTCTGAAATTATTACAAGGTATTTAATTTCTTTTATAATTACTTTCATTTGAAAAATATCAAGCAATGCCAATGTACCAAATGCTAGAGATTTAAATAATTCGGTTTTTCAAGTAAAAAGTCGGATAACACTCTAACAGACATGTTTTTACTTATTATTATTATTAAAAAACAATTTTGCTTTTATCAGACTTGATAAGCAAATTAAATTTGGCGCTAGATGGTTATTTGACACGAGAATAGAAAAATAAAATTGAAAAACAGATTACATTTGAGCAAGTTGATTGAGATTCTGAGCAGGGAGCGCGTTTTTAATTAAAGAAAAAATTCATTTGTAGCTTCAGTCAATATCACACAAGACAGAGATTGTATAGCTGGGCACGTCACTTAGGTTTTGTAAATTTAAATATGGTAACCCTACCATTTTTTTTTTAAATTTATTTTAAGAGGTCGTCTTTTTCCAGGGGAGATTAATCAATTTAGTTTCATATTATTGGAACTAGAAGAATGTAATTTCAATTTTTTTTCCCCATTTCTTCATCTTTCTCCATCCTTTCATCTTGTAATTTGCTGCGTTCAATCGTTTTTCGTTTTCTCTTTTACCTTAGAATATTGGTTGAAATGTCTAGAGTTTTTTTTTTTTTTGGTTTGTATTTTATTGAAGTAAAGAGATTATTGAGAATTTTTCACTTTTTTTTGTAAGCTTAGAAGGTATCAAAGTGTGATTGTAAACATCTGTATTTGATTATTTTTTTCTCTATAGGTGCGAATTATGCATGAGTTTTGATAAGAAATAATTTTCAGCTCGGCTTGCTATGAAGAGAAAGAGAAAAAAATGAATATCTTGCTCGAATAAGAAAAATTTCATTTGTACTTTCTACACCACACAATTTCACTGCTCAGACAATAATTTGAAAAGAAAGAGAGGAGGAAAACTAAATTTAATTTTCCAGTTTACCATAAACTTTTGAATACATTTTTTTCTCTCATTCCAACTAATAAACAAAAAAAATTGTCTAACAACAAAAAACGAAAAAAAAAAAAAAAAAATTAAGAAAATTGTCATGTTGTTAACAATTTTTTTTAAAATTTTTTTTTTTAAAAAAAAAGACCTGACGTTTGACGACTTCATTCGAATACGTTTTGGAAAAAAAATCTTGTTTGAATTTAATTTCCTTTCATATTTATCATTTCAGAAAATTCTGGTTTGGGTGATTAAATATTAACGAATGAAATTAATTTTGAAAGATAAAGATAGAAAGTTTAATCCAAAAGTTATTTCTCCAGACTAGACTTGTTGGTTATTAATGAAGGCACTGTCTCCAAAGATACTGTCAGTTGACTATTCTCAGAAGGTCGTTGCAGTCGAGTATCGCGAGTGAAACACGGACGTTTGTTTGTTAGTTTGTTAGTTTGTTTGTTTGGTGCAATAGAGTTGTTTAGTCAGAGGTGCAAGATAAATGGTTAAGAAAGGTTGTTTAAGCGGACCTCACTGTTTCTTAGCAGGGGAATAGAGAAAGGAAATGTCCCTTGGGTGCATTCACATGGTCAAGCAGTGCAGCCGTTTCAAAGAGAGGAGATCTAAGGGGCAAGAGAGCAATTCGTTTAAATTACTCTCTAAAGAATTATTCTTTGGAATTAGTTTAATTTTCCCAATTCACTAAAGCTGAACATTTCGGGTTTGTGCTAGTTGCTATTTTGAGATTCAGACCACGATTTATTAGTGGACAGAACAAAAAAGTATCGTTTGAAGTTGTAAATCACGTTTTGCGCTGATTAAATATTTTTTTCTTCTTGTTTGTTCAGTTTCTCTGATTTGGGATGAAAGTTTTAATATTTGATACGATTAAAGGATTTAATTTGAAAAATACAAGTTTGGTGCTTATGTTTGAAATTGTTGGCATGTTGTAAAGGAATGCATTTTGTGCATGCAAATACTGTTTGCTAAAATGATAATCCCGCTGGGTTGTTGATTGACAGATGCTGTAGCTGCTGTATTAAATTTTGAAAATCTGCTTGAAAGGAGTTCTCAAGGGTTGGTTCAATTGAATGTACTACTTTTAAAACATGGTGGGAAAACACGGTGAGAGGAAGACAGTTGGGATCAAAATATAAATAAATAAAAAAGGTAACAGTAAAAATATACTTTTTTTTTTTTAGAAATAGTTCAATATAAAACATTTACGGGTATACTCACGGTTTATCAAAAAAACTAGTTTTGATTACTTTTGACAGAAATCGACATTTTTTCATCCTCTTATTCGTCTGCCCGTTAGTTTGACGCACGTTCATTTGTCTAACTGTTTAAATGTCGTACCGTTTAAGTATCTTTCCGGTTATTTGTCGCGTTTACCTGTCGCTTGGTTAATTGGTAGCGGTTAAATGTTGTCATACCCTTTAGTGTAATAAAGCACAATATGGCAGAATTAAGAAAAAAAATACTGGAACAAGGTTGTTGAAAAAGAAAGTAATTTTATGGTTTAATAAATTATTCAAAACCATAAAAAAATCGCTCTTTTTAAGCAGGAGATTAAGATGCGGAGGACGATTTTGAGGGTGGTCGTGGTCGGGTTAGACAGGTGGTCGCCCACTGGCGATGGTCGGTAAGACAGGATTTATTGTATATGATTTATTATTATTAAATTCAATGCATTTTTAGATTTTTTGAATTAACAAAAAACCGAAATTCAAAATGCATATATGGAATTGAAGATTTAAGTGACAGTGATGTGGTGACTGAGAGGACTATTCCTTAAAAAGAAGATATTTATTTTATTTATAAATATTAAGTTTAGGCCTATATTTACTAAATTTAAAATTTATTAGAGAGTATTAAATAATTAGTAAGTGCACAATGTTTGTACGTTCTGTAAAAACTGTAATGTCTTAAATTCTGCAACATGAATACATAAATCTTTAGATATTATTTATTATATTATTATTATTATATTATTAATATTATAGTTTTACTAGGTTTAGTTACTCTATGAAAACAGTTTGCGACTTAGACCTAACTATCTATTGATCTGTAAGTTTATCAACCATGGGGAAATGAGGATTCGGAGAGAAAACCAGAATCTATCAGATTTTCATTCTTCTAGGTATGTGTTGTCGGTTTTTAAGAAAAATTTGCCTGACAACGTACTGACATTCGGTACTGACATTCGGTACAGACATTATTCTGGGCCATTGCTGTAATTTTTTATCGATAGATAGAGCTTTGCGGCGCCAGCTGCCATTACAAGATCTTCAGAATAACAGACATACGACATGTTACATACTTAATTTGATATGAATATTCGGCTGTAGTTTATGAGTTACATTTTTAAAGCGTTTCGATTTACCGAATGTGTGCAGTATATACTTCATAGATTACTGCTAAATGAACCGAAGCTTTCTAAGGAAAACTATATAAAGGAGATAGAAAAGAAATGAGGTTGGTAAGTTATTTTGGAGTACCAAGTTAAAGTTGGAGGGAAGAAGAGTGTCAAGTAAAAAATGTGATTAGAAAAGCGTGATGCGGCTTTGAGTTTTTGAGGTTGATGAAGGGTTTTGTGACGTCAGTCGTGTGAAATGAGTTTTCTCTCGGCCTGAATTAGAGAGAAGAGGAAATGAATTGCAGGTCGTTGGCTGGAGCAATAGGTGCTAAGAAGTTGGCTTGTGGCACTCGAGGTTGCAGTTGAAGACTGACGTGGGCTGGCATGTCGTTTTATTTACACTTTTTTGTTTTTAACACCTCATGCTTGAAGCATTATAATTAAGCTTCCGTAGGAGATCAAGGGCTGTGCTTTTCTTTTATGGAGATGGGCAGCTTAATTAAAAGTTGGCGCAGATTGGTGACAGCATAGAAGAAAAGCTTGGCTAACTTGACACGACACCTTTTCCGTTTTGCTTTTGTTACTGCGCAGTCTTTTATTAAAAATTTTTTTTTGTTTTTTTTTCATCTAATTGTATCACTTGTGTTTATAATTTATTGAATACATTGTTCCATTTTTATTTAATAATTCAACACTCATTGTATGACAAAGAACGTTTTACTTGAGATATTTTTAATGTTCTAGGATATTTTTCTTAGATTAAAAGCAAAATTAAATTATTTTTTTTGCTTTTTAGATGTAGGATTTTGTGTAGCATGTAAGAAATTTAAAGTTTTATTTGGAAATAGTTTCACTGAAAAAGAATTCAGTCTAAGACAATGAGAAACAATAAAAAAGACTTCGTTGTCGTGCAGTCGAGTTGTTTTTAGGTCTTAAAATGGAAATAACATTGTGAATTCAGTAGAATAAATAGATTTATTTTCTTTAAATAATTGTTTACAACATTATATTACTTTCCTCTGTAATGGAATAGAAATAGGTACCTGGAAGTTAAGAGTATCACTAACGGAATCAAATCAAATTAAGAAGAAAGAATACGAGCATTTGTTTTTATACTTAAACTTCTGTAGACTCGCAAATTTCAGCAATATTCGTCTTATGAAATATTTTTTTTCCATTGTTATTTCGTGATTATTTTTTCAACTTGTTAATTAATTATTTATTACATTGAGTTTATATTTGTGTTTATCGGAGATGTTGATTTATTTACAGTATTAGTATATTAAAAAACTGATTACAGTATTACCATAGTCAAATTGATATTCACATTATTATTTTGTTATTAAATAAAACTAAACTGATGAATTTATATACTACTCAATTTCATAAGTTTATGAAATGTTGAAATTTGGGTTGGAAAAAATGGAAATTTCTTAAAAGCTGTAGGATTGAACGCACCTACTGACAGACAAATGGTTTTAAGTGGATTTATAGGAATGATAGAGCTATCGTTTTGTGTAAAATTTTTGAAGATTGATTAAGTAGTTACTGAGAAAATTAAAAACTACCAAAATCAGGTTTTTACAATTTTGACAATATCTCGAGAACTGTTGAAGATAAAATTAAAAATTAAACTCATCTAGGATGTTCAATTTCTTGGGCAACTTTTCTAAATTGGATGTATGGGTCTGCGAAGCCCTCAAAAAAGTCATAATGGAGCTATGTAATTGTTGTCAACAATAAAAATTTTCATAAAATCATTGTGACCAGAATTCTTGATGAATTGTTTCTTACACTCTGGATGTGTTAGAGGTATGTATGCAGTTAAACATTCTGAAAGATCATTGGATTTGGAATAAAATTCTGGTCACAATGATTTTTTTTGAAAATTTTGACAATTACATAGCTCCATTATGACTTTTTTTGAGGGCTTCGCAGACCCATACTTCCAATTTAAAAAAGTTGCCCAAGAAATTGAACATACTAGATCAGTTTAATTTTTAATTTTATCTTCAACAATTCTTGAGATATGTCAAAATTGCAAAAACCTGATTTTGGTGGTTTTTAATTTTTTTCTCAGTAACTACTTAATCAATCTTCAAAAATTTTACACGAAATGATAGCTCTATCATTCCTATAAATCCTCTTAAACCCATTTGTCTGTCAGTATTACAGCTTTTAAGAAATTTCCATTTTTCTGACTCGTTTTTTCAACATTTCATAAACTTAGGGCGGCGGGGGTATACATATAAAACAGGTGATATTTACTGATCCAAGTTTTGTATTTTTTAAAAAATATTTTGTTTATTTGTTTTTTTGATTGTGGAATGTCGAAATATCAAGTGAAGTTGCCGCTCTGGTTGGAAAGTTTTATTTTTATTGTATTTGTTCAGTCAATTCGACGAGATGTTTACGGCTGTGATTGGATATTTGTTTTCAAATCATGATAATTAGTTTCATTGCAATTTAAACATGTGGATTAATAATTCAACCGTAATTTTATTATGTCATGCGGATGATTTTGTGATTGTAATGTGGTTAGAATTTTATTCAAATCTAATTTCATTGACTTCGTTCATCACCTTCAAGTAAAAAAAATATTGTTATTAAATTTGGACTGTTATGACGAATTAAATTAGTTGTGGGCTTAAAATTGTGGCTTAAACTTTCAATTTTCTTCATCTTTTTGGATATGTATAGTGGTAATGAAATTTACGACCGACATATTTTTTTTCTCATTTCCTTTTCGCAAGTCATGCTTGGTTTTTAAGAGGTCTATTTAAGTAAATATGCGGTGCAGGGAGTAAATAGGTGTAGATAGATCTTGCCTTTCCTCTTTTTCCACGAATATTTTTTGGCATGCGTTCTCCAGCAACATTACTTGTGAACAAACACAAGATGGTCAGCTGGTGGTTAAACATTCTGTGGGTTTAATCCTGTTCAATGAAATTTTTTCTTTTGTTTAAACACGATTTTTTTCTTAATGCATTATTTTAATGTTGATGTCAGTAGATGAGTTTAGGGTTTTAGAGTTGTTTTTAAGATTTTATTCTCGGTTTGTTTCTGTAGACTCGCAATTCTAACAGATTTATATTGATTATCCACTAGTTGGTCATGTATAGCTAATGTGTAAGTGCAGCAAATAAACCACTATACAATATAAACAGAAATTTACGCTTATGCACACATGTAGTCATTTTGTTGATAATTTGTCAATTAGACATTCGCTGCATTCAAGTGTCTTTTCACAATAAGCGGTTTCTGTCAATTTTATTGATTTTTCAATAAAAAATTGAAAATGTCAAAAACTACTTGTAAAAATAAAACTTTATATACACTATGTCATAAGGGAAAAAAACTTGAAATACAAATTAATTCAGTTTATGTACTGTATATACGTCTTGCTTCGCCGCTCTACCATGCGGTCACTGTTGCTTGTTTTTTGTGAAAACATTGATTGACAGCAGCTATACTGTAGACAATCTGAACTTGTGTACAAAGTAAAAGACTATCTCATAATGCATTTATGTGGTATTGTTTCTACTATTTCGTTTCGAGAAACAAATCGCGAAAACCATGAGAATATTTATATCTTCACAGATTTGACTCACATTTGTATAACATGGGTACGCCATGGTAATTTGTACATTAGTAATCAAGTTGATTCACTTAGCACATTTATTTTAACTCTATTTATGTATTTATGTATTTATGAAATTTTTAAAGACATGGGTGACTTTAAAAGATCAATTAAAAGATTAGACTTCATTCATCTAAGTGTTAATTATGAGATAAAACAGTGACACTACTAGGGCAATTTGTGTGATGGAATGATAATAGAATTAGGAGGCAAAAGGGAGTGGTCACATTTTAGCATATATAAAAGAAAATTGAATTTTTGAAGACAATTTAGTTGGTTTTGGTTGGAATGAGTGCAGACCATAATGTTGATGAAGTGCACTTTGGTGGCAGACAAAACACTCCATTAGACATGTGGGTAGAATTTTGAGGGTGCAAGTGTTGGATTGGATGGCCACCATGTGTGGTTAATGACACAATTTCTAATAGGGAGATGGGTGCGCGTTGTTGTCCTCTTCTGTCAACTGGCTTAAGCGGACTTTCTTTGATAATTAGTCGTGATCATTAATTGTCCGATATTTGAAGTTTCAGACGAGGATGGTGGTAATGACACTTTAATGCAACATGGTGGTCATTCTTAATGGAAGCTTTCTTCTTAATGCGTTTCACTGTCGGTGTGTTAAAAGAGAAAAGTAGATGAACTACTTTAAAAGAATTTTTTTAAAAATGATGAAAGAGGATGTTGAGAATATTAAAAATTTGATATTTGGATTCAGCAGCATTAAAAAAGTACTACTTGCACAGGGATCAAAGTGTGGTTGCTATTGAGCTGTTTATGTTCTCGATTGATATACGGACCAGGGGAATTTATATTAGAATTAACCAAAGAAATAACTTTTAGATTTGTATCAAAACTTTAGGTACAAGTTGAAAGCTTGTACAGCATTTTATTAAACTAGTAAAGCTGAAATTTAATCTTTTGATCTTTTGATATTAGGTGAGTTTGAAATGAAACAAAACAGCCCAAAAAAAAAAATGGTTTGAGCTTCGAATAATTTTAATTCTTGCTGTAGAGGGATTGGAAAAGATAGGAATTATTAGTTCAAAAGCTTTAGATATTTATTTATTGCAATAACAAAGCTTGCATAATAAATGTGTGAGTTTTAAAAGCCAAGAAAACATTTATATTTAATTAAAGAAGAATTTAAAATTACTTTTATTTTTGTTTCACCAAAGTGATACAATTACTTAAGTTTACATGAACACGCTTTTCTGGAAAATGACATCATCATTTCTCAAGTAAAAAATTAAGTATTCACTCTAGTTTTCACTTTTCCACTTGATAAATGATGACGACATTTTCCAGAAAAGCATGTTCATACTATACTATACCCTAAGGGTATAGTAATTGATAGAATTAGAAAATTTTATTCAATATTGTGTAGTAACTCAAATAATAAGATGAATTGCCATCAAAATTATTCTGGCGTTTAAGTCACTGTTAGATTACATCTGCTTACGATATTTTGAATTTACGGAATTTAAGTGCAAATATTTTTTTTAATATATGAACTTTTTCATGTTCAATTACTGGTAATTATTTCTTCATTGGTGGTTCTGAAAACAGGTTCACCTTTCAGCAGTACCCCATTTAGGGCACCACATTTACATCCAAACTTTCACTTGCATGGACTCTCATACTATTGGTTCTCGTTTGCTTATGATAAAAAAAATATGGTAACGTTAAAAATACTTTCAGTACATGTAAATGTAAAATGTGAGGTTATGTATCGTCCAAATTATAATGTTTGCGACAAGATGGATTTGATGTACCGGTACTGTATGTAAAAATGTTAGGAGAAATGAGCACGATCCACGATGTGAAATTAGAAGTTTTATTTGAAATTAGGGGAGTCGCCACGCTAAAAACCAGTACGTGAGTTAAATCAATAGCACTCACGAAATAAAGTACACTGATTTATAAATATTTATTTGGCTTGAATTTCTTTGTTTTTTCGATATGGATTTTATTTTACTCTGCGCAGAGTGTACTTTGTATTTTATTCATAATTTTAAAATGTTGCGATATACATTTTTAAAGAGCGAAGAGTGCGTAAACTTAGTTTTTATATTTTATCGTTGCATGCTGTCAACATGTTGGTGATTTTCAAGTGTAGATTTCCAGGTCCGTTTGGTAGTCACTCGTAATCTTGTGTTTTATTCATCGGACCCATTTTAAAATTGTAAAAACACCGCTCGAATGTGGGCAGCTTTCTTGGCACATGGTAAAAGTCGTGAGTGGAAATAAAGTGAAATATATGATTGTCATATTCATTGGGTGATATACAAGGGGTGAAATGTCACATCATGAAAGACAAGGGAGGATTCTTCTGATTATTGATTGCTCTTTTCTCCCAACAGGGGGCACATTGCTTGAAGGAGAAATTTGGCACCGACCCCATCATGCCTTCACTCATCCTCCCCCGCGTGATCATAATATTCAGAGGCGCCGTAATTGGCCAATAAATTTCCAGCAAAGCAGCAGCAGCATGACTTCTCGCTTAACGTAACTGAGTGTGCGCACTACAGGCATATCTCTCAGGCTCAGCTTTCTCTTTCTCTCCCTTTTTCTGTCTCCCTCGAATCAAATGAAAATTTGATGTGTTGGTGCTACGTCAATTTTTAAATGTTACCAGATAAATTTAAAAGATTTTCTTTCATTTTTCTCACTTGTAATTGACTGTTAAACGTAATTACTGATTGGATGAGATATGTTGAAGGGGAAACGGTAAAGTACTTGCGAGGTGCTTTTTTTCACTCTTTATTTCTTTTTTGCGTCTTCCTTTCTATTTTTTCACATCTTACCTAAGGGTTGAGAATTAAGCTGCGTGTGCAGGTGTGGATGGAGAAAAAAAAGATGAAGAAATATAATTTACTGATATATATAGAGTACTTTAGTTTTTTGGTTGTGAGTATTTAGCTGAAGACCATTATTGGTTCTATTAATTGCTTATATTAAGTTTGGAATTTTTTTTAGTCATAGCAACTAATTTTATTCTTCCATGGAACCGTATTCTGTTCAAGTATTTACTAGGGGCTGCTTTTCTGCAAAGCCTTCTCTCCTGAAATTTAAAGTGGATCTAATATCTGTTGAGTTTGAGTTGTGGTCATGGTTATTTGATGAGGTAGAGGAGTAATGAACGTTTCGCAATCTTGCGATTTGCTTTGCCATATGCCTTACATTTTACCTTTAAAAATACTAGTAGTATTCTTAACTTGATGGGAAAGAACACTTGGAGCTTGAATAAATCTTTCAAAAGACTGAGAATGAATGTTTGCTCTCTTTTTACAGGGGTTTCGATCATATTAATTTATAAAAATATTATTAGTGAAGGTTATCCGACCAAATTTGTTGATGGATTGAGGGTTATTTTTCTAGGCATGAGATATGGAAGTTCTTTTATCGTTGTATGTCAACAGAGGGCACGCAAGCAAGAGTGTTGACAGCATTAATGAACTTAGGTGAAATGAACTTTTGCGCTGTTGCAACTATACATCAGCTCTTAGTTTGTTTTTGAATGTTTATTAATGTGGGTTTATTTTAAAGTTAGCTTATATTTGTTATTAATCATGCAAGGCTTAATTGTATTTTCCAATAATCTATTACTGCTGTACGTGAATTAAACAAACTCTTATAATTCAGTACGTAGTTAATTATCTTTAGTTTTGTTAAAGAAAAAGAAAAATCTTTTTTTTATTAATGAATGGATGAAAAGAGTTGTGCCAATGGCACATGTTGGTAGTGATTGGGTAAAGTAATGATGCATTGTGTGTAGCTACCTTTTAGCTCTGTTTTTTCCTCTCTTTCTTTTTTTTGATGTTTCTGAACACAGTTGAGGAGAAGATGGGAAGCCAATGCTTGAGGGCGATCGTTATTGCCGACGTAATATGTCTAGTAGAAGATGGAATTATCTTGTTTTTGGTAGAGTCTTCCTTCTTCCTGACTTTGTTGTATTGGATATATATCATCCAGCCTTTAGGTCAAATCGATTTCGATCCTCAGAGACGAAGACTGTTGGCCAGTAGAAATTCACGGTTCGTAAATGGTAACTGCTGTAGGAACGTAATATGACTTTAATGTTTTGGGAGGGATGCCCGCTTCCTATTACTTTGTATTGTTGGAAATAATGGGGTGACGGGGTAAAATTTAATTGATTTACAAATTCTCTTTGTATTTATGTATTTAATTTATTATCGTTTTTTAAGGTTGGGTCGGGCAAGTGGGGAGGGTTAGGAGGCTTGTTGAAAGAAAATAATTTAAGCATGCCAGAGCCAGAAGCGAAAAATAATTTTCCAAGAAGCCTTTCTTAAGTCCGACCTTTGGGCTACATACTGCAGTTGTCTGCTTTAAATTACAAATTATGGACCGAAAAAAGAAAGGAATAAACGAGATAAAAATTGTTTTGTTAACAAATAAGCAAGGGGGATTTTTCTTTTTCATTTAATGAGGTAAGTATAGTATTGGTTTCTTTTGTTTGGCAAGTTTAATGGCGCGTTTGATAATTGGAAAACAAAATTATCGATTTTTGGTTTTTGATTAAAACTCAATTATGGTTTATTTTCTTTTAATTTATTTTAGTTATTTTTAGCGCAAGGACGGTAGCTGACTACTAATATTTCCACATTAATGTGATACATAGTAATCTTTTTAATTTAAATGCCACATTTATTCTTTTCTAGATGTGAAATTCATTTAATTGTGAATTTTTTGTGTTATTGATTTTAAAGGGATGTATGTCCGTGACATCATTATGGGAGTGGGTGCTATCTGCATGACAAGTTGTGAATTGTGATGCTGGGTGCAAAACAAAACCGTGTGCGCATGCTCGGCATTGCTTCCGTCGCTGGTTCAGGAATTGTATTGTTATGATGATATGCGAAATACATTGGCTAAGCACTTTTTTGTTAGTAATAATTAGAAGCCAACATCTGCACTTAATTGAATGGTATACCCAGATTGCCATGAAAACGAATTGGAATTAACATTTAGAAAAAATAGAAATAGTAAATGATAGGTTTAGATTAGACTGCGATTTTGCCAGTGATTCCTCTATGTGCGTTCAGTATGACAAGGATGTAGAGGGGTGATAAAAAAATGCATGACAACATTTATGGACGGTCTCGTAATAAAACGGGAAATTGTATTAGGTCGAATCCAAATAAGGTACTTTTGAATTGAGAAAATTCAATTCTACTGGCGAATCAATGTATTCAGATAAAAGTTACGAAATTTTTTGTGTGCAATAATGTATGTTGACACTTTCCAAAAGTCACAAGTTTTCCATTCTTAGCGAATCCTATACTCGTAATTGATTAATTTAATTGGTGCGAATGTTGGGCTTGAGATAAAGATATCAATGTCAGGTTGAACAGTTTAAAAGAAGATTTAACCTGTTTCAGCGTTTATATAGGAATGTATTTTAAAGGCGACATTAATTAGTTGGGATGGCGAAACTCGGTGTTTATAGCCCCTTGATACCAATTAAAGGTGTCTCTTATGCCCTTAAGTTTTTTGTGCGGTAATACACCCGAGAGAATGAGAGTGCTTTCGCCCCAACTACAATTTCGAAGGAGTTTTGTTGCGATGTTGTGTTGGAGATGAAGATGGGCGGAGATGGTGTTGTAGTCCGCGTTTGCTGAGGTTGAAACATGATAAGAAAAAGGTTGATGGATATAAAAAGTTTGATGGGTTTTTTTTTCCTCTTCTTTCAAGGGAATTTGCGAGTCAAGTGAAAAAAGGGGCGTTAAAATAAAAACACTTTTACTATAAAATGTTATTTGAAAAGTTTGTGGAAATGAGCAACAAAAATTCTCATCTTATCTTGTAAAAGATTATAAATTTAACTCTAAATCTGTGACTTGTAAAAAAAATAGATGCAAAATAGAGAACAAAAAATAATTTAAAAAAATAAATAAAATAAAGGATAACTTAATGACGATTTACGTTCTTCTTTCCGTTTGAAGAAATAAATACAAATAGGAGGCATTTTCCAATAGTTAAATTAAAACTAGCTTTTTCTTATTTTCATTTGCTTAAACACTCTTGTTAATTGTAAAAAGAAATAATTGCAATGAAAACCTAGCATTGATATAAAATTGAATAGGTACTTATGTGTTTAGATTTTTCTGAAAATGAAAAGAACAGAAAAGTTAGGTGAACTTTTTTAAAACAGGTAGCGAAAGAATTCAATTTGTTTGCTAAGTGTTGTATACATTATTTACAGCATTCGATTGCAAACATTTAACAGTTGTCTGAAATGGAGAGAGTAAATAATTTGAAGCGAAGGTTGTCTAGGGAATAGAAAAGCAGGCCTTCAATAGGATAAATATGATGAAATGGTATAGCCTTTCGTTGCACCTGCGCACAATATGGCGCATTCAGTCTGTTTGTATAGTTTGTGCTTGTTTCATCCGAGTGCACCTGAGTCTTCTTTTAGGTACATGGAAAAGTGAAACCATAGGTTTCCCCTGACACACTCATGTTCTAATGGCTTTTCCTTAAGGCTGTTGGTTGGGAGCAGATGGACAATGGTCAAAGGCCTTCTTTTGAGGACACGAGAGCGAAGAAAGCGTGTAGATGGTTGGCACGTTTATTAGAAGGCCGTTGTTGTGTAGCGCAAGATGGAAAGAAAAAAAAGGCATTTCTTAGTATGGAGGAAGGAAGGTTCGGTGAAGCTGTGGGCATCCAAATAGGCGTTCAATAGAAGGAGAAAGAAGAAGGAAGAGGGTGTGTGCGTGTTGAACGTGCATGGACGAAACATTTCCACATACTCAGATAGAAGCGTCAAAGAAATACAAGGGGTTAGATGTGGTCGCGGCACGGTGCTACGATTTGGGAATATATATTGACAAAAAACGTTTAAGATAAAGTGGGCCATGTTTCTGTCAATTTTTATTATAATTTTTAAAATTTTTATTTTATTTTGTGCTTTAAACAGTTACACGTTTCAGTACGTGCTAAAGTTGCAGAATTGCAGAAATACAATTTAAATGATGTACGGTCAAATTGTATTTATTTATTTAATGTCATTTATTATAAATAAAAGAAGTGACAGAAAAATACTTAGTGCACACACAGTGCAATAAAGATCTTTCGCCTGTGGTAATGATTATGAATGAAACGTCTGAAAGAACTAGCTACTAGACGGTCCGAGTACTCTTTTGAAAAGATTTTTTCTATCGTGGTTCTTAGGGTTGGGACCTGCAGTGGCTTTTTTGTTGCTGTTTGCAGACTACGAATGGGGTGAAGAGGCAGAGTTCCGTGGTGTGAAAGAGTTGGGAAAGTTTCGTTACCTGAAGTATAGCACTTTTAGTTTTATTTTGCGGTAATTTTCATTATTTCTGATTTAATTTATATTCGACATTATTTCAGTCTATACTTTTTTTGCGGTGCAGTGACCTGAGTCGGATAACTCATTTCGAGTGATATTTGAAGAAGCAGGAACTGAAGCACTATGACCGTCTAATCTGTTTATACACGTAGAAGAGGTGGTTCTAGGGTTTGATAACAGTATGGAAAAGAGCGGCTTGATAACTCGAAATAAGTGTGTTGTTTGGTTTGATGACCTTGTTAAGGTAAAAGTGAGGTTCAGTTTACAGATTGCCTAACAGCATTTTGGTTAGCAATGTTTACAGTTTATGAAAAAGCTAATAGGGGAAGTGTTTAAATTTTAATGTAACATAAAATTTATATAAGTTTGATGGCGGAGAACTGGAAAGATTGTCAATATTTATCTCTTCTTTAAAATAGGAGCCAAATTTGACTCATGATCTCTGGGAGTTTTATGATGTCATTGTCTGTTTTTAGCAAAGTCTGTAGAAAACAAAATGATGGTGCTGTTTCAGTTGAGTCAAAACAACTCAATTCTTGTGAAACATTATTAAAGTAATAACTTCGACAAGCCAATCGAAAAAAATGACATTTTCCCGACAGTTAATTTGCGGTTGAGAATTTGACTTCTTATGAACAAACTATCGTTGGAATATTTGGAAAGCAACAGGAAGCTCAAAACAAGCATACCTTTTCAAAAAAGAATAATTATGTGTCTAGCGAGACATGGTTCCGATGGTCTAGCTGAATTTTTATTTTGATGGGATACTGTAAAAGATTTTAGTATGGAGTACATATGGTTGCGTAAAGTAATTGTTTATAGTTGCTAATTTCTAGATAGAATGAAAAAACACAGTGAATTATTCATTACTGAAATTGGGATTTTACTCATCCAAGCATCTTCGTAGGATCTTAATTCTTAATTGGTGAATAGTTTATCTTATTTTAAATCTTATTTTAAAAACTGAAAGATGTAAAAGAGAAATAAAGGTTTTTCTTTATACTTTACAATGGACTAATTGATGTACACAATATACAATTTGTGGATTGATTTAAACGGAAGTTGGCTATTCTGTGCTGTTTGGTGTAGATGCCACTACCTACGTAGTGAAGCCTACTTTCCCAGGATGAAATTCCGGCAAACATTTAGCGTATGTAGATGTAGGTCCGGTGCTATATATATATTTATTGAGACTTTCGCCATGACTGTTCGCCATTTATACATTTTTTTGTTGGTGTAAACAGCAGAAATAACAAAATATTTCTGCTGAAGTGGCATTTACTGTCGAACTGTTCCGGGGTGCTTAGCCCTCGGAATGTGATCTTCGGTAATGGGATTTTCTAGCCAAGTAACTAAGCTGAAGGACCTGAAATTAAAATCTGAAACACTAGGCGGGTTCGAAAATGATTTTGCACTGAACGACCAGTGCAACTGATAGTGTAAATGTCAAGTTGCACGACTGACTTTTCGAGTTAAAATGTTGCTTATGCATTTACACTGGAATTTATACTGGAGTTTACACTAGAATTTACACATAATTCACACAAATATGGCTGCCGTAATAAACAAACAAGCTGTATGGAGCAGTTATTTTTCAGCAAGCACATCATTCTTGCCTGCTTTTCTTTTACAAGAAAAGTAACATTAGATATTAACAATTAGTAACAAATAGTAACAATAGTAACAATTTTGAGAATCATGCACTAGTCGGGTTCGAAAATTCATTTAAACGAGTGTAAACATGTTTACACTCGTTTAAATGTAAATCTGCACCTTGTTTACACGAATTAATTCGTGTAAACATCGTGCAACCGTGTTAAACGGAAACGACCCATTTTTGTCATGTAAATGCACGTTCAACGGAAATTGGCGTGCAAAGAGTTCTGTTTGTCGCCATCTTGAATCCTCGCTTCGAATGTAAGTAGTAACAATGTGCATGATTCTCCAAATTGTTACCATGTAATGTTACTTTTGTTGTAAAAGAAAACCAGGCAAGAATGATGTGCTTGCTGAAAAACACCTGCTCCGTACAGCTTGTTTGTTTATTACGGCAGCCATGTTTGTGTGAATTGTGTAAATTCCAGTGTAAATTCCAGTGTAAATTCCAGTGTAAATTCCAGTGTAATTTCCAGTGTAAATTCCAGTGTAAATGCATATGCAACATTTTAACTCGAAAAGTCAGTCGTGCAACTTTACAGTTGCACTATCAGTTGCACTGGTCATTCAGTGTAAAATCATTAGGTGGGTTCAAAAAGTCATTTAAACGAGTGTAACCACGTTTACATATTTTAATTTGCACGTTGTTTACACGAATTAATTCTTGTAAACGTCGTTCAACCGTGTTAAATGGAAACGGCCCATTTTCGTCGTGCAAATGCACGTGCAACGGAATGGCGTTTAAAGAGTTCTATTTGCCGCCATCTTGAATCTTCGTAGTAACAACGTGCATGATACTTAGAATTGTTACTCTAATATTACTTTGATTGTAAAAGGAAAGCAGGCAAGAATGATGTGCTTGCTAAGAAAAATCTGCTTCCTTGCTCAAGTATAGCTTGTTTATTTATTACGGCAGCCATGTTTGTGTGAATTGTGTGTAAATTCCAGTGTAATTTCCAGTGTAAATTCCAGTGTAAATGCATATGCAACATTTTAACTCGAAAAGTCAGTTGTGCAACTTGACATTTACACTATCAGTTGCACTGGTCTTTCAGTGCAAAATCATTTTTGAACCCGATAGACGTCCAAAGCAAGTATGATAATCACACATTATCATACTTGCTTTGGACGTCTATCTTTAGTTTTTAGTTGGGAGTTACCGGGTAACAAATGCTATCAAGTGCATTCAAAAATTTACACAAAATTGTTGTTGTTGTTGATGTGTTTTTGAAATATTGGGTGTCAGTGTGAAAATCTGAGTTTAGATTTAAAAATCCAGTTTTTTGAGCTGATTTTTATTGTTTCAAGTGCTTGGAACATTGAATAAAAATTAGATTTTGTTGATTATCTTGGCTAATATATTCCATGAGAATGCAACTAGAAAATAGTAAAATTTGTGATAAATAATGACAAACCATTTTGACGGACATTAGCATACAACGTAGTCAACCTACGTGTGTGTTCTGCAATGTTCGCTAATTTCCGTACTCCTGATTTGTCATTATTTTTCTCAACTTTTACTTATTTTTATGCCGATTTCTTATGGAATCATTAGGATGTTGTTAAATGATGTCTCCAGCTACAAAATTGGCAGGTTTTATTTGCTAAAATCTCAGTTTGGAATTGAGAAACACCATGCTCGATCTATCATTTTCAAGATGGCTGCCACTGAAGCAGTTTAAACCAGAATCTCGTTACATGGAAAAATAAACGACCTCTGAGGGACGTTTATAATATTCTCGTTGAATTTGGTCGAGATCTTTGTTTAAATGGTCGTTTAAATTGGTTTAAACAGCCGTTTATAAGTTTTTGAAAAAATTAGTTTTTTGGTCAGGTTCTGTTTAGGGAGACCTTGATTTGATGTTAGGCCATAAGTGTAAAATACAATTTTGTTTTCTTCATCTTTTGGAGTGTTTAAATGTTTAAAAACACTGAAAAACTATGTTATTCAAATTTTAATTAACTTATTTAAAAGGGAATGTCAAATTTAACTCATTAAATGTAGGGTTAAATAAGGGGTTAAGCATAATAATGAGTAAGAGTTATTAATAAATTCTCATTTGGTACTAAAATATGGTTAGTTCACACGTAATTGATAAAATACCACCTTTAGAAATATGGCAAATTATGTGGAAGGTGAAGGTTGTGTAGGGGAAAATTATTTTACATTTTATTCTAGTTAGGGTGTGAATCATCTGCTTCAATTTAGCTTACGACAGTAAAATTCACAGCCTGTGCAACTTTAATCATGCTTGAATTAGTATTGAACCAGCAACATTATTTGGCTTAACATGCTCATCTTTTCAATTGCAAAGAGATATTCAACTTAAGCATATTTTCACACTTTATACTAAATTAAACGAGTTAGCAAAAAGAATAAAGACTATTGACGCAAATGTATTAACAAGTAAAAATCTTTAGAATTTGCAGTTTTTAAATTCATAAAACCGCAAATAAATATAAATTTTCGTTTTTATTTATAAGAAATTTTTATTTTCTTAGATTTAAAAAAGGAATTTTGAAATTCCTGGATTAAAATTTATAGGCGGTTGCCTCAATTTCGAGATGGTTGAAGAGGTGATAAAGGGGTTGTGAGCAGCGAGTTCACTCGTCTGTAACAGGTGATCTGTGATGAGAGTAGGGAATAGAAAATGTGTGGAAGGAGTGGGAGGTATTGAAAATTCGACTGCTGTTCAAATGGGATTCTGGATGTGTGAAAGTGAAGTTAAAAAAAAAAGGTTGGAACGGAGTAACAGAGGATGCACGGAATGGATCATTCTCTCTCCTCTGTGCTGTCTCATCTTCATCACTCTCACTTCCTCATCCTAGGCAAAAGCTTCATGTGCGGTAATCTAGATAATTGACTCTGGTTCTAAGTATGGGTGCATCTTCTTGGCTCTAGTTTTCTATGAATGTGCAATTTGAACAAGCACCGAGAAAACTTAGTGTCAGTTGGTATGCATCGAACCAACTTTTCTTCATTCAGTTTTCAACTTGGAAATGTTGAGTGATTAAATTTTCTTAAATCAATTCGGTTCAAACCTGAATAGGAATTACCTAGTTAATAATTTGTTTTCTTTCAAGTTATTCGACGTTTATAACTTGTCCTAAATAGTTATAGTTAAAGCAGGAAATTAATCAAAACTTTTTTTGTATATATACAAAAAAGTAAATTGAGTATTTGACACGCGTCACGCATTGGTTTCTTGACTCGTTTGTTGTACATGCTGAAGATGCATCGTTTCTGGTGAACAGATATTTTTATTTTTACCTTTCCAACCACGTTCTTACGATTCTCACTCTGATGCAATCATTTTTTTTTCTGTCACATTTTTTGGGAGTTGAAGCGATCTAAGTTTTAACAAAAGTGGAAAAGGGTTTGAAATGTGGCACATTCCAATATGTGCATGTTGAAGTTCGTCTAGTTTTATTTTATTTTTTTCTTTCTTTTTTGTCGATATTTCCATCCACCACAGATTTGGTTTAGTAAAGAAATTCTAGTGGAATGCAATGCCAAGTGAAACCATCTGCTGGAGTTGCAGTGCTAAAGGCAACTCGCTCGCTTTTCAATTTTGGGATTTGTGATCTGCGCAAAAATGATGTTGACTTCACCTGTCAATGGAGGTGAATTTGTATACGTATTTAAAATTTTTTTGTTAATATCAACATTCGGTCAAGCTATTAGTTTTCTAATGGAAATGTATCGTAAAAAATTTTAATATAATAAAAAGATATATATATGTCTCAAATAAATAGATGTTTTTTAATTTTTAACCAAAATAGCTAACATCGAGCTTAATTGTGAAGTCTGTAGTGTGTGATACACTCAGTGGCCTTGATGAATGTGCAGAAATGCATGATAGGTTAGTTTTAAGAGTTCCCATTTTATTTTACATTTTAGTGCTTTTTGATTTTTTGATTTTTCTCTGGTTTTCAAGACTGACTAATTATAATGGATGAAGCAGTAAAAACGTTTTGTAAACACGACATTACTGTGTCCAATTAACCATGTACACTAACATTATTTGTGTACTATGGACGTTTTTCTTTTTTACAGTATATTTAGTTCAGTGTTTGATTCCAATCAGCCGTCTCTGTTTGACTGTTCATAGTGCTCCAGACATTTGGGTCTGCTGATGAGATCTACGATGGTCGAAAGCACAGTGAATAAATTGGGAAAAACGACGTAACTGTATAATAGGTGATTATAATTAAAATAATTTAATTTTATTTTTATATATTGTTAACATTCGTATTTTAGTGTCACCCAACAGGTGCATATGGTTTTTGTAATCCCCCTACAGGGAAATATTCGTATCAATAAACACATGTAAAAATACTGTCAACCCTTTGGCCACGCGTGAATTCAATCCTGCTAAATCAATTACATCCGTCAATAATAACGACATATATCTCATTAATAAACGCATTAAGAAGAGTGAATCTACGTATCACATGATTCTTGTTTCATTTTTGATGTTGATGTGTGTTAGGGAGAGAAGCATTGGCGGCGGTCTCGCTCAATGCGCTTCGATTCGATGCGCAAACGAACGAAGAGATTATTCATTTATTATATAGTATATAGTATTTATGAACATGACGTGAAACATTTAGATAAATAGTTTTGAATGTTCCTAGTACTTTTATTTATTTGTGGCTTAGAAATTATTGATACGTGAGCAATTTGTTGACTGGCCATGGCGATTTCCGGTATAAGCATAAATTTTAAAATATGTTGCACTCAGTATTTTCGTTTTTATTTTATGCGTAAGGGATTTTATTTATTTTATTTATTTTAGAAGTTTTGTCAGGTTTTAAGGTAAACTTACTTTAAGGTCAATGTACAAACCAATATCCCAATGTCCAACGGTTTCCAGCAGTGCTCTACCTCTGCTTTTGGATAAAAAATTTCATTGTCTTTTTTGATCTTCCTTAAACCTGTACTTCTTAGCCAGTGTGTGAATCTGCACTTTTTCTAGGTTGATTTAATGGACAAGTAGATAGATTTTTTTTAACTAATTGAATATTTCTAGAAACATTTTTTTCAAATAAGAATATGAACAATAACAGTTTTAAAATCAGATTTTAGAAGAAAAATGGAAATAAAATCGGGTTTTCCCGACATATATATACAAAGATCTTTATCTTCACTGCTTTAGCATAGAGACGATCCATGACCCAAAGTGCATATATTACACATTAAGGTGCTCACGAATCGCGAATAAAAACTGCTTTTGAGCTTTTGGCTTCCTTTTAAAAAAATTAAAATAAAATCGAGCTTTTACCTGTGACCTATGATATGATGAAGTAAAATGGACGATTGTTCTTGCAGTCCTTCACGCACGAGAATTTTCCTGCAAAAAAATAAAAATATCGTTTGTTGAATTTTTTTTCCCCCAATGATTACTAAAGTAAGTTTATTTGTATTCGTGTTTAGAACACACTTAAATTTAAAAGGATTTCTTTCTTTAAACTCACAACTCCGATTCTCCTGTCTTAACTTTTTTTTTATTTATCCCATCAATCAGTACTGGAATGTCATTTGTGATTTGACTAAATCGTGGCTCTGTCGAAGTGTGTTGAAAATTTTAAGTTTTTTTCTTGTTTCTGCTTTTACTTCTTTATGAGCGACTATTGAAATGTTTAACTTTAATTACGGTTGTGTTTATCGACTGGCTTTCTATGTGAATCGACATTTTAAATATTTTTATTTTGCTTTCAAATTGTGATGTCTAATTTTGAGAGAACATATTGGGCAAGAGGGTTCTTTCTATATCTTTTGTTTTGACAACTTGTTTCACAAGTTGAGTGGCATTGGTTTTGACAAGCTGAAGATTATCCGCTTGGAAATACATTTTTATTATTGAGAATTTGCTTCAATTGTCAAAGACTATGACAGAATCTCACTTAAAACATTTAAATATTTTTCTTCTGAAATAGGATATTTTTCGGACTGGTGAAACGATTGTACGGTATTAATTTTACTATAATTACAGCTAGGAAAAAAATATACTTTGTTAATGAATCTCATTTAGGACAGAATAAACAGAGACTGTATAAGTTAATTTTTTTTAAAATAACAACGATGGTAAACTGTCATGGGATTTTATGTTGGGAGGATTCAATCATTAATCATGGCGTGAATTTACATTTGAATTTTAAATTATAACTCAATGTTTACATTTTTTCGCTTTAGTCTTCCGTTAAATATTTTGCTTTAGAAAAGATAAATGACTAAAAAATATCTCTTGTTTTGAAACTTGGATTTAAACATTTTTAAGACTGAAATTTTAATGACCTAGGATGTAATCATGTGATTTTTAATTTAAACATGAATTAAATTTTTTTTAAAAATCACTTTCAGTTTTTAATCGATATTCAAGTTAATTAATGGCCTTAAATCTTTGATTCGAATGATTGATTGATGTTGGGTTGTAACGTGTTGACACCGTGGCCTAAGTCTTGCTCCCTCTTTTGGTCATTAAAGTCATCTTTGATCGACTTTGCAAATTGATGACTCACCTTTAAGCCTTAAGTTTAAGAATAAAAAGTATAAAATAAAGAGGATAATAATATTTATTAAAGATTTATTTTAGAATTTGAAAAGGTTGATTTTAGTTACTCACTTTATTGATTTCGCCTGGCAAAAAAATAAGAAAAAGATCAAACTGGAGCAATGTCTCTAATATAATACAATTCTTATTTGTTTGTACGTCATATAAATAGGGATCGATAAACGCAAGGCTTATCATCGCGTGCTGATACAGTTATCAAAATAATGGCATTTTATTATTTGTTTTTTTTTTTTGGGGGGGGGGGGAGGGGGGTTGAGTGTACTTGGTGTGAAAAATTGTGCAAGTGGTGCGGCGATGGCTTGAAATCACAACGATACTCATGAATAAATGGAGGAATATTTGAGTGTAAAGCGTGTGTGGAAATAATACAAGCCATCAGTTGTGTGTATGTGTGTGATAGAAAAAAAGAGTAGAGTAGCTCAATCTTTTGCCCTTGGTCTATGCACCCGTTCCGTTCGTCGATCGATTGGACGCTGGGAGCTGCTCCACTTGTAGATATTCCTACACAACCTGAGCCTTCAACATTTCTGGGCTGGCTGCTGCTGCTAGTGGTGGTGGTGCTCGTGCTGTTGCTGCTTGCTTCTTTACCCCTACTACCCGGGAAATGGCAGTTGACTCAACCACCGATTGTCATGTACGCCCCATCAAGGTGTAGAGGCAGCTTGAGCGCGCGGTCGACACCATTCGCACTGAGTGAAAAGGTGGAAGAGGAACAGGGCTAGGAAACGCTGGCACAAGTGGCTCGATGCTGCACGCGTCTGTCGTGTGATTTGGAGGGGATCTAGTGGTCAGAAGATGGTGTTTGCGAGCTTATACCTGTGTTTGGACCGTCGTCGTGCCTAAATGGAGCTGCATTTGGCACCACTCTGAAAATCGTTGGCTCGTCAAGCGTGATGCTCGTCCCAGTTCTCTAACAGCTGCTGCTAAATCTGTCTTGGATGATATTCGTTGCAAATTTGTGTAGGACGCGCTCACCTGAAAGCGCTTTGGGCGTGGTCGGATTTCGCGTTCAGGTGGGGCGAAAGTGAGGGCAGGCCGTGTGGTGAATGCTGACCCGTTCCGGTATCTGTTTCACGGATTTGGCTCCAAGGACACGTGGGCTGACCCATCAAACAGGTGACATTGTTGATTATTCACGGTTGCGAGGGGTTGTGTCTGTGCGGTGTTTGAATCGATACGGATCGGAGTCATGATTGTATTAAGAATAGAGCGTATCTCCCTGATTCTTCTACCACATTGTTGCATGCGGCCTTAAAAAGACCAATTTTGAGCATTAAAAATATCACATCTGGAATTTATCATCCCAGCAATTGTATTATGTGCATATGAAAGTGGATGCGGCTTTTTTTGCGGGAGTCGCGTTCGCTAATAACCGTTGACATATCTAACTGCATATCTTGCGTATGGCTGTCGGAAAAGCGCTAACTGCCAAGTCGACATCATTGTATCGTGATTACGGAATAAGAGCTGGCAACGCACGATCAGAGACATTGGGCCGGGGGCGGCCGAATGCCTCCCACCTCCAACTCGACGACGACGGGGCACTTTCGGCCGAGTTCGCGCCCCAATTCGAACGCGGCCATGCCACCCACCATGGTCATACCGCTCAAATTTGATCCGACTGCCAAAGAGGATACTAACGCGATGCCCGATCATCACTTCACTGACCCTGGTGGGGGTGGAGTGTCGACCAAAAGAGAGGACAGCTCTCCATGCCTATGTGGGTGGCCATTAGGTCGACTCACTGCTCTTTTACTTCTGCTCATCGTCATTCTAGTTGTCTTTGTGCTCATCGCTGGACTTCTTCTTTACTTCAAATGTAAATATTTGATCTTTTATTTATTTATTCATGTATTTTTTTTAAAAAAATTTCTTTTTGGTTATGGATGAACAAATTTTCTAGTTTTTGATAGCACGTATAGATTAGGTTTATAATGTATTGAATTTGAGCGTCTCTTGGTGACAATTTGGAGGAAATTTATGAGAAGTGTGGTCAGCATGATGGTAATTTGTTGACGGTTGAAAAGTCATAAATAATTTATGCTGAATGCGGCCTGCGTTTTAATGATTTATTTTTAATGCTTGCAACAAAAATTAGACCTGTGAAATTTTGATTACGTTTGAACGTAGCTAAAGCCAAACGAAGATTGGGTTTTATGTAAACAAATTTAATAGGTGGATTTTTGGATAGGTTTTCTTGTGAGAGAAGAAAGAGAGGAGGGGTCTTTTATCTCATTGGAAACACGCCAATTTGGCGCTCATTTGAATGGACGCAGGTGTGGACTGGAAGAAACCTCTTCTACGCATGCGTATAAGCTCCATGTCCTCGCCTGAGGCACATCCTCTTTTGACGTGTTCATTCCGATAATGGATCATTCTTGCAATCGGGAGATAATTTCCCTCCCACGCATTATTTTTCTCCCCCGTGGCGGCACGCGGGAGGGCGACCATGTTTTCTACGGTTGTCAGCAAATATTCAAAATGGCTGAAATTTCGTTCGCAAATTTTTTTAAATCAATTTTACTAAATTGAAAACGAAATTGAGGCAAAATTAGTTTTCCGTTAAATCATATTTTTGCGACCGCTCGCCTCTTCAACTTAACCGTGTTTTTTTACTGAGAGAAAAAAATAAGTTTTTTATTTTGTGATTAATTTTAAACGAGCGCGTGCCTGAGTGTACAGTTAGAGGGCAAATTAGACAGCCCTATTCCCAACACAGTATACGATGTTGTTTTAAGCAGAGAGTAAATCATTTCCCCACGGTGTTGTGAGAAAGGAACAGCCGGTTGCCGAAGTGAAATGAGTATGAGACTCTCGAAGAATGAAAGTCTAGTTTGATGTTGTTGTTGCCTGTTTGATATGCACACGGTAAAGGGGTTTTCAGCAATTGTGCAGTCAATTGGCCCGCAATATACGAGAAATCCATTAAAGCGGATCTGTACTTGTCCTCTTGTCCCCCAAGAAAGGTTTGAGGTGATGCAGTTGTTATTAAATTACAGAGCACAGATTGAGTCTGTGGGCCGAGAGCCAAGGAGGAATGACCTGTAGGGAGGGTTTTACATTGGAAATTGGCATGAGTGGCAAAAATTATGTAAAGTAGAGATGTGAAATGAAATCTTGAAAGCGGCAATAGATTGTGTAGTTTGAAGGGTTTTAGGATAGAGTATTAGGTCCACGCTTTTACTTTATTTATTATTATTATTTTTTTACTGGGTAACTCGCATCTTAATAATTAATAGTTTAATTAATCTAATAAAGAAATACGGTTATGTGGCAAAATATATGAAATTAGTTTGGCCGCATGGAATAATAGAAATTCACATTATAATGTGCTAATTATGGTAACTATGTTTTATGTGTTTTAAACGAGTGCTATCTGCATTCTGACACTTACTGCGGAATTTAATTTTTGAGGTAATTTATCGATTATGTAATAGAAGTTATTGAAAGGTCAAAGCAAAGGTTTTTTTGTTGGAAATAAAAGTTTAAAACTCGGAAAACCAAAGAATTATTTAAAACGAAATTCGTCTTGAAATCATTTGGCTTGAAACTGCCAATCACTTTCTTTTCACCTCTCTGACCTTTTCGGACCCCTCACGTACTCACACAAACCTAGAAATGATGTGGCGTGAACCCATTTGACATTGGCAGTCTTATACGATGGTTGATACAAGAATGTATTAAAAATAAACATAATTTTTAGTGTTAATTCGGCTACTTTTTGAAAAAGGTTGTAGAAGGATTTTGTTTAAAAAATGATATGGTTCTACAGTTTTTCTTTATAATTTTTCTTAATGATAGTGTTTTAAAAATTCATGTCATCTGCTACACGGGAAGGGACATTTTACACTGCTGTTAGGTTATATTGGCTCTTGGGATCGGTCGTAGAGGAATGAGAAATCGACTTGTATAACGATGGATGATGAATTTTAATGGTGAAGTTTTAAATTTATATTCCTTCAATTTATATCTATCTTACTTTGGCACTTCTTTCGTGGATGATTATTATGGGTTTCATTCAACCCTCTAGGAATAAAACCGAATAAAGATGAAGAGTTAAAACTGATGAGAATAAATGAATAATACATAATAATATAATAAATGTAATGTATTAGAAGTTAGAAGTATGCCAAAAAGTTTTTGATATCGCACCAACACTTTAGTGCAAACACATAAACAGTTTCCTTTTCCCATTTAAGCATAGTCGTCAAGTGCTACGTACTATTAATGGCGGTCCGTATTCTCGGAGTTGATTAGAACGTTGACACTTAATTTCATAATGGAATGAAACTTATTTTTACAGCTACTTTTACTTTTATGTAAACAAATCATCAGTCACTTGTAGTCTTGATATATATTGTATTATTATGAAATATATGTATAAATATTTTACTAGTTTTGAAATTTAATACTTTAATCATTGTATTATTGGCTTTTAATTAATTGAGGTATATTAGAAATGGTTGCCGAGTGACTTGAATGAAAGATTTTGGAATTGATTGGATTGTAGGCACTTTGAAATGGCCAAACCCATTTGATAAATAGGAAAATGGAGCTTAAAATAATTGTGGCATATAAATAAATCTCTCTCTGCGTCAAATTGTGTAATTAAATATTGAATTTTGAAACGAAACGTCTATTTGTAGAGCTCAATGAGACAATTTATGTGCGTCAGTAACGCTAAAAATACATTAGCATTTAAGCCATTTAATTGTTTGTATCTTCTAGCTCAACTTGTAAGGGGAAAAATCGAACAACACTCAGCTAACTTGTACTCCGTACATTTTGATGAGTTGCAAATTACATTTTTATACTTGACTCTAAAATTACTCCTGAGATTACTAATTCTTTTTTTTTTGTGGAAAGAGTTACGAACACTAGAGTTTTCAGTATGGAAATTCTAAAATTTTAATCTACTGCATTATAAGTTTGAGGATTATTTCCTGAATATGAAACATTGAGATAAAAATGTAGTTTCTTGATGTATTTATTCAGGTGGCGCAATAAATTACCATATTTTGGTTTTATCAGAAAAGTTTTATCCGCGTATACTGAGATAAATGAAGTGTGAGAGTTTTCTTGTGTACGAAATAAATCTGAGAAACGCTAGTGGGCAATAGTTGAAGCGATGCATCATCATGTTGACAAGAGGAGATGGAATGTTTCCATGTCAAGAGCATTGTGTATGTGTTGGGATGAGTATGTTAGCTGCGCATGAGTGGAACGCGGAAGATAAGGTGCGGGACGGAAAGAGACGGGAAACGCATCTGATATACACCCGAGTATCTTCTGTTGAACCACAAGCTGTGAAAACAGTAAGAGACTCATCTCAAATCTCCGTTTACTTTACTTAAAGAGGATGACAGACTTTAAGCGTTTTTCGAGAGACTCGTCATTTGGCGATGATGGACTATCTTTCGACGAGTACGGTGTAATTTGACAGAACTAGACTCCAGATAAAGTGCTGGTATATGATATCAAATGTCGGTGGTTAAATAAGTTTCGAATTTGTAAAAAAAAAAAAAAAAAGACGAAATTCTCAAATTGATTTTTTGTAAGGGCGTTTCGTATTTGAAAGTCGGATGGATAATTATGAAATTTTTATCCGTATTGATGTAATATTTCTTTTTTACTAATACATAATGCAGGTAATAAAAAATAAATACCCGGTAATATTAAAGTTTTAAAATGAAGTTATTTGATTTTGTTATAGCGGGATTTGAGAACATAAACGTCAGTATTTTTTTTGTTTTACAGCATCATGCGAAAATGTTTCTATTTTTAAGGGAATTCCAGTTGACTTTGTTCTAGCGTGTTTTATGCTTCTATTTTTTTGTAGATAGGTGTTTCACGTGTCAGTTTGAAGATAAGGTCAGATTTATCGCAAGAAATGGGAGATATGCGAAATATATTTCCAAATGTTTATTTTATTATACGCATAAATGAAATGGTTTACTCAGTTTCTCTAGACATCTAGTGTAGGCTCAAATTTAATCTGAAATTATGGTACATTCATATATTCTTTAATTTTGCTATTAAAGCTTAAATATAATTAATTTATATTTAAGACCAACTCCTAAAAGTGACTTCAAATGAAATTAAACAATAAATAAATAATAGAAAACCAGGTTTTTTTCAGTGTTTTTTATTTCGGGGAAATAAATGTATAAGAAATTGATGCAATTTTTATTTGTAAAAGTAAGGGGGAAAAAGATGAATGATAGTGTTAGAAATTTAAATTTTTTTGCAGTCCTGCTCCAGTGATGATAGCGAGATGTGTCCATTTATCTCGGGCTTGTAGTTTATGGTTTTGGAAAAAAGAGATTGAGTTTTTGGCAGAGAAGAAATCCAGTGTTTTCAATATGGTGGTGTGATAATGGGCGGGATTGTACGAAGGCTGCAGCTTGTTTAGGGGCCCCGAGTGAACGTTGTGGGGATGGAGAAGGTGGGGAGATTTCGAGTTCTGGTCTGAGTTATCGCACCTGTGTGGTTTGTGTTTGGCGTCTTTATTCAGCCCAAGAGTCGAGTTTAAAAGTATGAGCCTCTTTCTCTTGGCCGATGTGAGACTAACATATCCCACTTTGCTGTTCGACACGTGTCTAATTGGTGTCTTAATGAAGGCTTCATCTTTCGATTGTAGTTACATAGATTAGACGTTCATCATTCATTTTGTTGATGGTCTTTTATTGCTCTTTAATGCAATAGCAAATTTATAATGCGGCTACGGGCTGATGAATTGCCGCTTTATATGAAAGGGGAGAAGCAATATTTTTGAAAATGTAATAATTTATGAAAATTTAAGTGTAATTTTTTTTGTGAGTTTTTTCGATTGGATTTTTAAAGTTACGATTTGAATATTTACTACCTCATCGCCAAGTCGAATTTATTACTAAAATTTATGATTGTATCGTTTTGATATTAATGGAGGGTATTTCTATTTTGTTTACCTTTTTAGAATAAAAGTACATTTTGTGCATATAATCAATCATCATAAATTAAAATGCAGCTATGGGATTGGGAGTAGGAAGTACACAACAAATTCTCAATATTCGTAATGATTTGGTGGATGAAAATCATTTTGCAATTACATGTTGTGTATCTTGTATTTTGAGTTGCTGTCTTTTCTGTCCATCCCACTTAATATCTCTGTCTGTTTTTGAGATTAAATGGAGAAGCAGTAGAGAGAACACGAATCTAGTCGTGGTGCGCACGATCATTGGAACTGAGACGGGATTAGCTTGTTGGTGGAAACGTGTAAGCATTTCTAGTTACACGTTATTTTATAGCTAAATCACTATCTCGCCGATATGAAAAAGTGTTTAAATTTTTATTGATGCGGTTTTGTTGGGTCATATCGAGACATGACAGTGTAATAACGTTGTAGTGTTATCTTCGTTTTGCAGTGGTTGAATATGGAAAAAATGTATTTTTCTGGCTAGAGGTGCAAATATTTTTTTGATGAATTCCCGGGAACAGAGAGCAGATGGTTTGGTTCTTTGCGTTTTATTTTTGTCTTCTGGCTGTTTGCGAGTATGGTAATCAGATGGCGGTGGACATAACGAAGTGTTACCAAGTTGCAAACCAAAAAAATGGAAAGAAACCTGAATGCTTATGGTGTTATGCGCGCATGCTCAGAGGAATCAGCAGATGTTCATTCTGTACTGATGGCACACCGCAACAGCCCTCGCAGTCATCTTTAATGCAGCTGACTCGAGGTGGTGTGAAAGAAACTAGACATTTTTTTTTTTTTTTTTATAAAAAAAAGAAAAATAGGATGAGTTTGAATTTTCCTTTTTGGAGAGAAAATGTAACTGGAAAAAAGGTGACTTCATTTCATTTTTCTTGTTAAATTCGCATTGCAAAGATTTTTCTTTTTTTACCACAACATATTTGTCCAAAACATTTTTCATAAAAATATTGTCAAATTCATATTTTTGGTTTAGATTTTTTTTTTTTGTTATTTATCTTGCCCCTAGTGTGTGTTTTTTTTGGTTTTATTCATTTTTCGTGTAAATGTGTCGTGCGTGATCTAATTGCCTATGGAGGTAAATGAAATTGCATGAGAGAGACAGTTCCGGGTTGGATTGTGAAGGATTTGTGAAGACTCTGGGCAACATTAATTTGAGGTAGTAGACCCTAGTGTGACATCTGAAAATACTGAAAAGTTTTTCCTTTTCTTTTCTTTTTTCTGTGTTTTGAATCTGAGCGCGCTTGACTGATTTATTATAGCTACAGCATGCGGGGCTGTGAATTTAGGCAAAGGAAGCGCCATCACATTCATCCGAGCATGATATGAGTGTAAGGTGCTTCTCTAATGTGCCATAATAGGTCTAGAAAACTGTCGTGGAACAGAATGGTAGCTCGTCAAAAAATTTGAAGGTGTAGTCAGAAAAATGTGTGAGGAATGATTCTCATTTTCTAGTGCGAAAAACTGGGCATAATAAAAAAAATGATAAAAACGAGAATGTTGGAATTGTGTGCGATGCTCGGTACAGCAAATAGTGATTTTTGTATATACCGTATATGTAAAAAGAATTTTTTTTTTATAGTTTTTCATAACCAGTTTTACTAACTTAACGAACTTAAGGAATTTAATTTTGAGTTTAATGGTTTTTAAGAACTACTAGAGGTGTGGCTTGGCACAGACGGGAATTAGTAATCAATTATTATTGACTGAAAAGTATTTTTTCTTAATATTGGTGCGAATTTTTATATTTTATTTTTTATCTGTATAAACAAGAGGGTGAAATAACGTGCCTAAATGGTAAATGACGATGGCATTCAATTAAGCCATAAGAATTTAAAAAATAGTGGATATATATTAAAGGGGAATATGTTGCATTAGTTATGATGTAGCGGTAGTAAGCCTTTTATAAACTAATCATTAGACGGCGGTGTTTAGTTGTTCGTAAATTACTATTGCCGTCATTTTTTGCTGCTATTTATGGGCTTGTTGTTTAGAAAACAGGCGTATAAAAGATATTGTTTTCACCTGCTGAGTTTAAAACGGGATATCATTTTTCAGTTGTCAGAAAGTATGTTGTCTTAAAAGATTACTTACCATTGTGTTTAATGAGTAGAAAAAATAGTTCCGTGAAGTCTTCGCTGTACTGAAAATTGAAACAATGAAAGCGATAGTGTATAACCGAATAGTTTATGTCTTTTAATTTTTTTTCTATTTGTCTCCAAGAAATATGTGAATTTTTTCATATATATATATATATATTTATATATATAAAGCTAAGTTTAGTTAAACTTTAGTTTCAATTTCATTAGATACCTAGCATTATTGAGTAATACAATTTGAAGATTGCAATCTGTTGATTTAAAACACAAGGGAACGGGTTCAATTCAACATCGATATTTGGTGACAAATCTCGAGTGTCTTGAGTCGAAGGCCGGCTCTCTGGAGGACAGTCTCAAGATAGAAAAGTTTTAAATTTGTTTTCTCAATTTGATCTTTTTTTTCTTCTTTTCTTCGATTAGTCTGTCAAAATTAGTTTTCTGCCTGCTAATCCATCTGTAAATATAGAATTGTAACAATGCAGGAGAATAAAAGAAAAATCTTTTGGGCATTTTTTTTTCCTTCCGTCCCTTCTTTTCATGACATCCTTCTCTTTTGTATGCTGCGCGGTGGTTTCCATTTACGAGACTTCGCTCAGGAGATTTAGCTTGGGGAAAACGGTGTGGACGGGGTTGAAATGATATGCTTTAATTCTTCTTTTTTAAACCCGTAAATATGAATGAATATGTGGAATTAAATTGTGTTAATATGTTGCAATTCGAAATTCCACGAAACCGTTTTTTGTTTTTTTTGTTGTACAAGTACAAAATACAAACATTTTTTTGTCGTGTGTATTTTTATATATTTACTTTAGAAGCGGAGACAAATTGGAAATCTAAGCGTAGAACCCCGCTATGTTTGTATGGGCGACATGAGAAATTTGTTGCATCGATTTGCCAATGTGAGAAAATCCAATACTGTCAAGTTTATAAATTTCTCTTGGAAAAATTTAATATTTGTAGTAGGGGGTTTGTATCGAATTGTTTAATTGGAATTTTTTCTTACATTTGATACGAGAGGTGTTTTTCCAGTTCGGCTAATACATTTTCTTCAAAAGAAGATCAATCATTAGGGATGAAAATAAAATATACGAAAATGTAGCACGGGTTAGAATGAAGGAGGTTTATTACGTGGGAATGAATTGCCTTTCAAATTCAGCACCATCTGTGTGCTGTTGTCCATTTGTCAATAGCCAACAATCGTCTAGTTATGAAGGTGACATTAGCCATTTGCTTATCATTAAAACTGTATTTTAAAAAATTAATTAATTAAAAAGGATGATGATTAATTTCGAATGTTGACGTATTTTGCGCCCGTTTAATTTAATCGAAATGTCTATTATTTATGTTAATATATTTGTTTTATTTTTAATTGCAGACGTTCCATATCAAGCAAGACCACCAATAAATGAAGGTAAGATATTTTGCTTTTTTCGGAGATGTTATGTGTTGTGTGTGTGTGGAGATTATTCAAGCCATTATTTGACCCGATTCAACATTGTCATTGGTTCAAAATCGCAATAATCACTTTTTAAACTATTTAACTGACAGAATCCGATTTAATTTTAAATTGGCATAGCAGTTTTTCAGTCTTGTTTGTCTGTAAGCGTGAAGTTTCTGAGTAAAAGCTATAATATTGAATGTGAGATCGATATGCCAGTCTAAATATTTTAAGTTGAAGTTGTTTGCTTCGGAAAATTTTATTAGTATTTTTTATATATTTTTTTAATATTAACTAATAATTACGAAAGTCAAGTTGCATCTAAACTGTGATTAAGCTGTCTAGCAGTGGGTGTTACTGCTAACGCAATATTGACCTCTAATATGCATGTATAATGATGCGTGCCCAAAAGCAATGCAGTAGTTTTTGTTGACTTATTGATCAATATATTGTTATGTTTTCTCATTTTGCTATGTCTTTCGATTTAGTTTTCAGAGAAAAACTACAAAAGCCAATTTCGTAAAATTGCACAAGTTAAAAAAAGATGAATAAAAAAATGAATGGATCAATGAAACTAAATTATGAATCTATATATATTTATTATTATTTTAAAAAAAATTTAAGAAAATTGATAAAATTAAGCGAGGCATTCGTACAGTAATTGGAAACGTTTCACTTAACGCAAATCTGAAATGTACGGTATCTATTTCTTAGCAAACCTAATAGAATTTCAAGGTGTTTTTAATATAGGTGCAATCATCTTTTATTATTGATACGGAAGTTTAGGAATAAGAAGTGATTGATTTGTTTTTGATGCTATCTGGATAGTTTTTGATGCATATATAGCATTAAATGCGTTAATTGAAGGAATAAAAAGCATAACTGCATGTTTAATGATTGTTATTGCTAATGGATGTTTAACCATGCAATTTTGCTGCAAATGTGACATTCACTAAAATTTTATTTGTGTGAATGATATTAAATTTTGTGTGTATCTGATTACAGAAGTTAGCAAAATTGGTTAGTTAACGTTTCAAAGTACACGGTATTTGATCCGTTCGCAGAAAATGAATCAGGGACGTAGTTGCTTTAGGTTAGGTTGTCATTTAGAATAGAGATTTAATTCCGTCAGAGCTCTCTCGATATTAACGAAACCGCAGAAAGTTGTACCGCTATATAATTTGCTCGATACTAGCTCTACTCACTCACTATAACACTGTAGCCAAAGGGGTAGCTCGGTGAATCTCACTTAATGAAAATCAATAAGGGATGGCGTTGAAAGTGTGCCGTTGCCTGTGAGGCAATATTACATGCGGCTGAAGATTTAGTTCTGGAGGAAATGTTACAAGTGAACAAAACCCATTTACAATGATCTAATTTTCTTGTTGCTTTAAGATTTTTATTATATTTATTTATTTTCTCTCTCTTTTTCTCTCCGTCTGTTCTTTTTTAATACAAATGTTTACCGTAAATTAATTTTGGTTTGAAGTAATAAAAATTTATGAATGAAAAAAATAGAAAGATAAAAAAAATGAATGTGCGCTTAATTAATGCACATGTGATTGTGAGTTCGGTGAGCTCAACATCCATATTGGCGGTGGTGGTTCGTGATGTGATGAGAATTTACAATTAGGCCTAACTGGAGAACGGAAGAGATGAGACTGAAGAAAGGAAAAAGTTAAAAGAAAAAAAGAAATGGATGTAATAAAGAATTTAAAGTGAAAGGGATTTAGATAATTAAGGGGAAATTTTTTTGACGTTCATCTTTTTGAAATGATTAGGACAACATGAAGGAGTGAAGATGAAGAACTTTTATTCTTGTTTTGGTGCCGCTGAGTAAAGTTGAAAAGATTTTAATTAATTAAAATCCCTTTCACTTGGGATCTAATAAGCTTTTCGAGATGTGTGTGTATGTGTAGCTTGGCATGGTAACCAATAGGGTTTCGTTATTTTCCCTTTTTCTTTTACATGCTGGGTAATTAACTCTCCAAGACATGTATTTCTTCAGGCATTTGCCATCGACAATCCTTTAAGATGTTGAAAAATTGGTTTAAGGTCAACACCAGAATCAAAATATTTAAATATACTTTCTCCGGGTAGTAAAAAATAGCTTTTCGAGTTAAATATTGAAAAATGCACTCATTAGCTACAGTTAATTAGTCACGCTAATTTTTCTAATTACTCCCCGAATTCTTTTCGGGCGAAGGAAAAATTTGTTAGGATGACAAAAGGGGATGAAAAGCGAGAAGTAAAAGCTCCCTGATGTGAAACTTTACTGCGAAGCATTTGTAGTTATTACGAATTATGAGAAAAATTGAGTTGGAAAGTTGAGATTTTTGCTTTACAGAACTTTGTAATTACAGCACATGTTCGCGTATGTTGCTGAATGCTTTGATTTGAGTCGTTTTGTTTGGTCACCAGAGCAAGTTGATTAGAAACCCTGCACTGCTGGTAGCTATTGACTAATTTCACATTGATTAAGGTTTCTCTTAAATGTGAGCAGCGAAAGTTGTTGTCATTAGGAATCAATTTCGGACATGAAGAAAAAATAGGAAGCAGATGTTAGCATCGACACTTTAGCCTCGTTAAACTGCATGGTGCAACATCATTTCCTAAAGACAAGATACGAGTGGGGAAAAGGGAAAAAGGAAAAAACTCGAGAGGAAAAGATTTTTTTTTCTCTTTTACTCATGAACGTTGATTACTGTGCGAAGAGTCAAAAGGTTCTGCTTTCGAGTAGCTTTTCAGACCAGCTGTCTATGTCTACTACATTTGTAAGTTTTTTTTGTATACATTTTTTAATTTTTGCCAAGTTTTACGATTTTTCGGAGATAAATTACATACGTTGGAAAACCGTATGCCAAATAGGGACTTGGGAATTCTGCTCTATGTTTCTATCAGAGCAAAAAAATTAATCATTCTGCAGACATGAAACCTCGGCTGTACAAAGTCATGAAACTAAGTAACACTAGAAGTCTGACATAAACCTTCACCTCTTTCAGTCGCCAGAACAGTGCAGTGAACACACACTTTATCTGATTTCTAACCTCAACAAGTTTGAGGACTAAGCTTTAAGCTAAACATTATTATTACAGTTAATGTTTCTCTCTTTTCTCATCGGTCATGTTATGTATCTCCTCTTATCATGTGATTCCAGTAAGCCAATCATAACATTTCGACACTAATCCTTTTGGTAAATTATACTATATATTGATGATAATAATTCTGCGACCTCGATGTTCTTTGAATGAGCTTAACGATTATCAATTTTTGCAATATTGATGCTTTATCTGTTACATTTACAAATATTTTATTTTGCTATTGGTGCGTTTACTCTTGTTTGCCCTTCCCAATCTGTTGCCAGGCATTGTGTTAATAAACAACGAGGGATTATATTTGTGGATTGATTTATTGTTTGATTTTTGTAGTGGTCAAATACCGCATACACATAAATTCACAAGGAAATTGACATATAAGAATTGCGTTCAGGAAATATTCAAATATTACAATAGGGGCAATAGAAAACAAATATTTTTTTTAGCGAATTTATCTTCAATTTGAAACAAAAATTTGAAAAAAAACTATACTGAAGTGGTATATCTGACAAAAATAAAGCATAAAAAATGCTAAATCAGACCAGTATTAAGACGTTTCTATTTTCGATTTTATGCGATCACTGTTTTGAAAGTTTTGCAGGCTATAAGGGGAGCTTACAGTGTTTTGCTAGCGATTTAAAATTGTTCCAGGGGAATTTGACAAGGGTAATTCAGCGTTGAAAACATGTCCGCCGGAAGGCGCATGGGTGAAATATCACAAATGTCACCTCGCAATGAAATGTTTTCAATAATGTTCTTTTGTGACGCATAGAAAATTTCGTCCGCAGTTAGTAGTGCAGATATTAAGGAAATGATATTAAAGATCTGAATATCTTTTTTGATTGGATTCTAAAGCATGCAACTGACGTGATTAAATATCTGCAAATGCAACATGCATTTGTTCTAATATGCGATCAGCTCACAAATTTCAGTGGATATTTTAATTCTGTAAATGCACACTTGCGTGCAAATGAATTGGAGCAACCGTTCATTGAAAAGATAATAGTTACTTTTTAAATGTTGATTTTAATGCCAACCCACATAGTATACTAGTTCAAATTCCAACATTACGCTTGCTTCACTTCTGTCGTCTTTGCCCGAGGAAAATGAAATACTAGATCTATTGAAAGTGAACATAACATAACGGCTGATTATGTGGTTTTCCAACATGAGTAAATTGTTTAAAGTGAAAAATAATTGGGCAGTTACAAGAAGCAAGTGAATTTACTCGGTTTTTTCACTATTAGGTCATTTTTACGTAATAAGATATATAGGTATACACACAGTAGGCTTAAATGATTAAAAGGAGGAGAAACCAAATTAATAATATCTACTTAATTAATGTTTCAATGGCACTTGGCCTACAGATATAAACAAAAGGAGAGGATTAAAACAACACGTTTATTACACGTACATTTTCATTTGATATTTGATATAGGAGGTGAACTTCCTTAATTTGATTAGTGTGCTTGTTTGACTGCTTAAATTACTGGATCAAGTTAAGTTAGATGAATCAAGTGAACATCACACGATGTCGTGCAGTGGGGCTCTATCTGCAATCTCGGAGTGTATTGCTAGATTTTCTTTGCACGTGCACTATCACAAGCAAAGACTGATGGTTTGAAGAAGTTCCCTTTTACTTCTTATCTTAACTGTTTAAATCTAACGACGTCAAGTAGGGGAGTGGTGAAGAGTGAAACTCAACATTTCTAAGCCTTTTGATCATGATAGCAAAAGAATAGAGCCAAAGATGTCGTCTGTGTTCTTTTCTTTCCTTTCTTTTTTATAACTTTCATTTTAGTAGCCAGTGTTAAGAATCAAAGTGGTGATGATTAGAGGATTAAGTGTGTTGAAGATTGTAGTTTGGTTTTAGGAGCCAAGATACCTTTTCTTGATAGGCTTTAACATGTTCTTCAGCTGAGAAACGAGATTTTAAAAAAATTGAAGGGAATAAAAAGTGCTGAAACAGCATAATGAGTTGATGATGGAAGGTTTCAGTGTCATTTACTCTTTAATAAATTCTGGGGAAGCGAAGAGAGGACATTAAAGGATATCAATATATAGTTGTGTGGAAATAATCAATGTGTTCATATGCACCATTTGTTTACATAAGGTTTAATTAGCCATGGCCAGATTGTTACAGTAAATCATCATTAAACTTTAACAATGTGTTCTGAACTGATATGCTTATTTTGTCACATAATATATCAATCATCCAGGTTTGAGACTAGGATTGACTTAATGTAAATAAATGATGTAAGAAAATTATATTAGATTTTATCGGTTTTAAAGTTTTAATTGTTTTTTTCTTCTATTTGTTTTGAGATGGGAGTTTTGTGCCAAATTGAACAAATCTTGGAAAGGAAGTCCAAATTTTGTGGCTGAGATTATTCCTTTTTTTTTTTTTTTAATTATATTCGCGCATTACTTTGAAGAAAAGTTTTCTTTTCTTACATCTACTTTATTGAAGAAAGGCTGATACCTAAAGCTATGCGATGAGATTTTTTTTGCTTTACAATGCAAAATTAAAATGAAACTGGAGTTTAGCTTTAGAATAATGTCTGTTATGGGCAGGTGAATAATTTAGTTTTCCGGTTCAAACATTTTCAAAGATGGATGCTCTTTTTTTTTAAAAAAAAAAGTAACTAGAAAAAAAAACTTGATATCTGGATACGGTTTAATGTTGCTACCAGTTACTGAGGCAGAGTGCACTTAAAGCAGATCAACACAAACAAATTTCATGTATAACTAATATGATTAAAAGGTTTTAGGAGATTCAAAATTGTTGGTGGTGTTATACGGTATCATATTTATTATAAATCTGCTATACTATTGACAGATTTACGACCATATGCATAAAATTTAAGATTTACTAGTTTGGAGTAAAACCACAATATGAATTGTATACAAGGCATAATGTAAATTGGTTTATGTGCAATTGCAGTATAGAACAATTTCAGATTTAATGCTACGACTCGACTAGTACTAAAGTTCTAGTAAAATCACTTCTGCTATAGAACTTAAATGTTCCAGTTTATGGCTTGGCTATAGTGTCAAAGTACCTGTAACTCTCGGAAGTGCTAGCAAATAATGACTTAGCAAAGCTTCTCAAACATTTAATTTTCTACAAAAATAATAGTCTAACATAACTCTTGAAACGTAAAAGGTAGTGGGCAGTTTAGCAGTATAAAGACAAGAAAGATTATAAAGTAAAATAAAAGAGGAGGTTAAAGTGAGCAAAAAATGGATAAACTATATAAAAAAAATTAGACAAAGGAGAAAAAACTTTTTGCGTTAGTCACGTCATCAATAGCGAACTCGATTAGGTAAAAAAGTTGGATTTCTTTTTTTGCTGTTGATGTTATTCCGTTCTTCTTTTTTTACGTTTTTGTTTTGTTTTATGTAAAATGTCTGAGTAGCATAACTGCGTTTTGGCATGACATTTGGGCCAATAAGGTATTTTATGGTAGAGAGTTTAAAGTTATAAGTATAGAATATTGGTGGTAATTTTGTAGTTAAAATGAATACTTGTCAAATTGGTTTTTAGGCACTGCCCTAATAGTGACATACTTTATGTCAATTATGTGACATCTGAATAGAGGTTTAAAGAAAAATGCTGATAATTAGCTGTACACGAGTAAGCCTTTATCGATTACCAATATATACCGTAATAGTGTTCTTTTTATTAAAGTGGTTTTTTACAATTTAATATAGATAACCAATTGCTGCTTTATCATAATATTTTATCAAAAACGAGGTAACATTTTTCATTATTTTTTTGTTTTCCAACGAAGTAATAATGTAGTTTCATATATTTTTTGAATCGGGTTTTTTTTATTTATTTACTTTTTTCTATGGTATCAATATTTTATACTGCTATGGCGAATTCTGTCATGTCTTTTCCGTTTGAAGTGAATTATTCCTTCCAGGAAAGGAGGTTTGACAAGCGAAGGAACAGGCAAACGTCCACACTTATTGGCAGAAAGATGGAAACAAGATAAAGGGCACTTGCAACAGATTCAGAATGTTCTCTAGTGTCCGTTCGATAAGTCAGAGCCTAAAAATAATCTGGCGAGTCTCGTTGATCCAATGCAAGTTGGATTTCAATTGATCCTGTTGTTCATTCTGTTGACACTGTAATGTATGAACGTATAATATTGATTGGCGACGTTTATTAGAGCGCTGTAAATGTAACGCCTTTGTTTTTTTAATGGTACGTGGCATTAAGAATGGAAATAAACTCGATGAAAAAATAAAAACAGGAAATTAAAAAAGTAATTATAAAAGCTTTGAATTAAATTTGGGAATTAAAAATGCGATCTCCTGGAAACGTTGAAATTTTGTGGATTAAGATCAATTTTTTAAATTACTTATGACTTTTTTAAAATTATACGAGACTTGTAATGAATGATATTACGAAGAAAAAAATTATTAACGTTTTAATTAAAAAAAAAAAAAATTAAAAATTAGGTTAAAAGTTCAGAACATTGCATGAGATCGTACGAGCAATTAAAATGTAAATTTAAAATAATAAATTACTCGTTGCATAAAAAAAAAATTTCAAAAACATTTCTAAAGTCTAGATATTTCTGCCAATACAAAGGGAAACGCATGATGCTACTCGCGAAGCTGTTTTTGTAACAAAATATTTTGTTCTAATTATTACCAAAACGTGTTAATTTCATTTTAAACTTTAATTCAACTAACTATGCACATTTCCATTAATGATGAACACTTGAAAACATAGGGCGTCTCTCTCCGGATTTCGAGTCATTTACTAGGGTGGACCTCGTCACCTCTTTTATTCTTTAGCAAATGTCTTCCATTTCCGGGTGGGTTGGGGCGTGAGGGTCTTGTGAAGTTCAATCTTGAATTGGTGTGTGCAGTGGTGGATGTCGCGTGCGAGGTCAATGCGCTAATTGCAGAGGACTGTTTGAGGTCTAGGACTTGCTTTGGAACTAATGGTGTGTGGATACGTTGTTGAATATTCTCATTCTTCCGAATTGCTCACCATAAGTCCATAACAATCTGGTTTTTCTTTCTTGATGTTTCTCGTTTGTAATAAAAAAAAAATTACATCATTTTTCATCTATACTCTAAAACCATGTAAAATATTGGACGATTGATTTTTCTCTCTTCTATAACTTCTCCATCTTCTCTTCTATATTTTTTTTTTTTTCGATTTTTTTTTTGCTTGGGTTTTTTGAATTTTAGCCTGCTGACAGATAACTCGGCGCCAGTTTTATTGAAAAGCCTTTAATTCAAGTCTTGAACATAGTTGTAAGTTCGGTAGCTGTGGCGTGCAGTCATTTGTTCTTTTTTTCTGCTTCTTTGGAATTCTTCGTTCTCGCCAATAAGATTTGATATCAGTCATCCATCAGGTCAAGGATGGAAAAAGAAAAGGGTGAGATTAAAAAACATGCAAGAAAAGAGCGCGTTATTGCCTGCCTTCGCTGACCAAGAGAAAGAGAGTGAGTGTGACAGTATATGTGACATCTGTGTCTGATTGATCTTCCTTTTCAGGGTGTGGTTATAGAAATCTTTCATTTATCTTTTTCTTTTTTTTTCCGCATTAAGGAGCACATTTATCAGATTTTAAAATTCTGAGGTTTTTTTGACAATTTTTGGCAAGTATTTTGGTCTCTTGACAGATTGTATAATCACCAAACTGCTCCATCTTTTCTTTGTTTTATTCTTGTTTTTATTTTATTGATTTGATTCAAATATCATATAAAAAGTTGTTTTACTGTTTTTGTTTTGCATATCCACTTATCATACGGTAAGGAATTTGTAGAGTTTGGTCTAAGTTATCGTTCTAAGAATTATGTCTTGTAAAATCAAACGTCATCTTGATTTCTTTTTGTCGTATGAGTGACAAATTTGTGGTTCCTTGTCGCAGTTGCAATAAAAGTCAGTGCATATAGGCCATTCGTGAAAAGAATAATAAAAGTAAAAAATATCCAAATAAAAATAAAAGTTTTTATTTTATTTTTTACTTGAACGGTAAGAGGAAATGAGTTGTGGATACGAGCTAATCTTGAATCTCGGTTATTTTTCTTGTGCGATTTTTTTGTGGGTGTTATATAGTGTTTTGTTGTTAGAAGCCATGTGTGACAGTTCTTGTAAGAAACTCAATGTAGTTTTGGTTTCAATCTTGTCACGTTTCCCAATTTCCTTTCCCATTGAACTTCATAAGGGCTAAGTCTCCATCCCTGGAAAACTTTTTTTTCGAGCTTTTCATCTCTTCATTCAAATGCGTCATGTTCCACCACTTGGACACCACCATCTTCTCTCTCAAGTGCGATGGCTAGTGCACTACGTGATCACGTATGGACTGATCTCTGGCGCATCCTTTTTACTAGTACACAGACACGCATGTTATAATTTTATTTGTATTCACCAACATAAGCACTCTTATCTTTTGATTTTTTCAGATTTGAACTTTTCAAAAATTGCTATGCCTGCATCAGATATCAGATACATAAATAAATTAAAATAAATTTATTTTTGCAATTCATCACAAAATAGAAGACTTGTTTAATCTTAATTTTTACAAAGAATTAAAAAAAATTTTTGTTAATTGAACTGCCGGACATTGCAATGATCATATAACTGTAATTTTTACAGTGGTATAAGTTACTGACAGTTGCCTTAGTTACGTGCTAAAAAGCTGTTGGCAAAAGATGCAAAAGGAACGAACGTAGATCTATGCATTATTTACAAAAGAAAAAAGTAGCAAAATTAAGGCTAATTTTATCCATGATGTGGAACTAGGGTGGAGGTGAAATATGCGTGAAAAGGAATCATAAAAACGAAGTATAAAAAAATCATTCTCGCAAGAGATATTGACCCCGCCCTCCTCTTGTACAGATTTTTGCTTGCGCTCGAATATCGTGCGCGACATTCTACCAATTAACGGCCGACTCTCCTTAACACACTTCTCTGGCTTATTGCCAATAATTAGTGCAATGGAGGCTGATGCTCCTTCTCTTTTCCTCCAGTCTTGTTTATTGTCTTAGTTATACCTCAGCCTGTAATGCAATAAACAAGTGTTGAGATTGCTCAGTTTGTTCTAAGACTCCCTGTAGTATGAACAAATTGACCTTTGTTAAATTGAATGTTGAATCAGCTTTTAATATAGCGCTTTGGAATGGTTGCTTTTTAATATGTGTTTATAATGAAGTGCCCGCTGCTTCTATTGGTTTTAACTCGGTCTTATCATATTGAACACTGATAATGAAGTGTGTGTATTCTTCTTCTACTTCGTGCGCTTCCATTAGGCTTAATTGTCAATGGAAATTAAGGATTTGTCCTCTTTCGCACAAGCACGCACACCCACACACACACTCTTTCCACTCGCAATTCTTTGGTGAAAATTGTTGTGCTTTGCTTTTACTGCATCGGATCGAGCAAATTGAAGGCATTAGTGCTTCACAAGTCACATTAATTCTCAATAACAACATTTTAATCCCTTCATTTCTCTTCGTGTGAGTGCGTATGACAATATTAAACCTCATAATTTGAGCTCGATGTTATCGACATATTATTTTTTCTTTGTTTTTCTTTAATTATTTAGTCTCATCTTGTTAAGGAACTTCTAATTTAATGGAAAATTCAAGAGAAACATTTTTTTATTGCTTATAAAGCACCTTATGTTAAGAGCTGTTTAGGATTTATATGTCGCATCAATTGTATATGAATGGGGGAGGAAATTTTTACTACAATTTTATTCTTCGGAAATGTGATAACATTGTTTTCTTGCATATTTGTTAGTGAGATTGATTTTTCTTTTGCCATTCAAATAAACTCTCATTTATCTTTCATTAAGTTATTCTCTTTTATCTCGGCGGAAATTTGCTTTTTTTTAAAAAATGTTGTATACAATTTTTATTGTGTGCATATTGTTAATGTAATTTATTGTTCTCTTCTAACGTTGTCATCGTTCGTTTTAACTTTCCACCGTTTTGATTAAGACGTTAAAGCTATAGGTTTTACTTTTGTAATTTCAGACTAAGAAATTAGCATGAGCTTTTATAGCAACGATGGGTGGTCTCATACGTTTTTCTTAATTATACAGGAAAAACACATTTAAACAGTTGTGGAAGGTGTTGATTAAATGTGTTAATTATAAGCTGCTCGTGGCGTTGAATTGAAATGACTTAAGAAAAGAAAATCTTTGAATTTTTTTAAAACTTGGTTTATTTCTTTCGGTTGGTACATGACATATGACGCTGTCACTAGTTTCCAGATATATTAAATCAATTTGTCGGATGCGGTATTAGAGTTTAGTATTATAAAGAATCTAAAGAAAAGTATGTGACTAGGTTGGCCTTAGGACTGGTTTTGGGGATTGTAAATACAGTAAGTGAGGAATTTTTGTCAATTCAATTTGCCATCTAATAATAATCCACAGATTTTTAAATATTAAAGCTCTACATCTGAATCATTACTATTAAATTTTGTTCAACTAGCATATTCTGTTTCTCTGTATTAAATTTACTTATTCATCAAATAGTACTGTACTGGCAGTTAGAGGACGTGACAAACACGAGATAATATATGTGCTTGGATGCTGATGCCACAGCATCATCCGTCAGGCTTCAATAAGTGTCAAGTTTGGAATGTCCGAATGAAAGAATAGTTCTTGTAGTTAGATCAAATTCCAGCTTTAAACCGCAAGAAGCAATTTAAATAGCTTTTTCTCTCTTGTAGAAAAGTCATTTGTTGGAATGATTTATTATTGTATAAATTTTGAGATTTTTGGAATCAAGTATATTATCCTAATAACGGCATAGCTGACAAGAACTTCTGCTAAGTGAGCCAGTTTGCAAATTATAGAGATCAAAGCACAAGCTAAGGAGAATATTCGTTTTAATTAAAGTTTGAATATCAACAGACAACGATGGTGAATAAAAAACCGTTACACAAGTTGTACGATCTCTCACCTAACTTGATTGCACAGTGAATATAAAATTCCATTGCATGAGGGCACACGTTATCAGCAATTTGCCACCTATACCTACGATCACTCGTCTGCAATAATCAGTGATTAGAAATTTGAGTGGAGCAGACAAATACGCTTTACTTTTTTGTTTATTTTGAAACTAAAGAAGTTTTATGAAAACCGATGATTGACCCATTGAGTCTATTGAATAGACTGCTTTATTTGATTGGTTTATTGATTTTTGGGACTCAGCATCAATAAATGGGACACTCCAAATTGTAAGTGGGGAAAAAATTGTGAATTGATCTCATTGGAAGTGAAACCGAGCCCAATCATTAGGTGTATTCAATTTTGTTAAGGGAATAGCAACTTAAATGACGAAACTATCTTAAGTGTCCTAAAGACAAGGTCTTGATATTGTGTTACTTTTTGATATTTGAGATATTAGTAACTTGGCAGTAATTTTTTTTGGTTTTAGTTAGCAATGGATTATTTGATCATTGTTGAAGTCGAGGTGTGCGCTAAATGCAGCACAGTGAAACCAATTTTTTTTATTAATTTTGGAATGCCTTTAAAATTGCAATGTATTTTTATCGAATCTAAGGGACTCTACATTGAATTTGTGCAAAGAATTGTGGCTACCACAGACGTGTAGGTTGGTGGCAGATGTTTTTGTCATAGAACAGTACCTTAAATCAAACAAAGATAGGGTCACCCATTAAAGTACTGACCAAAACCAATATTGTGTTCAAAGGCGAACAGATGAACAGCGTGGGCCGTCGAACTTGTGATTCTATGTCCAATGGAAACCGGCTAATTATATAATTTTACATTAGAAACCCTTCAAAGAAATACTTATTGCGTTGTAATAATTAATAATTAAAAAAATTTAAATTTTTTTTGATAATTATATCTAAAAAAATAGCAACATTTGGTAATACAGTAGTTGCAATAAAAACACAGCAGCTACTATACCCGTGTTTTTTTTCGTTTGTCGAGAATAGAAGTGAAGGATTTTGATTAGCACTTTGCCACTCGAGCTGCTTGTAGGTGTGCATTTGCAGTCGTAAGGAAGTCCCTCTCGCGTTGTGTTAAAGCCCTGGCCAGTCATTTTCTCCATTAGCGCTCCATGCATCTTGGTAATAAGAGCAGCGACAGAAAAAGCCACGTGGTGTCTTGATGTTGGTGCATCAGGAAACGAGTCAGCCACAGAACTCGCTCTTTTTCTTTCCTTAATTTATATTGCAAGGATTACAACTGGGCATTTTCCACCTCATTGCCTTAATAAAAAGTTTACTAAAGGCTATTTTTTGTTTCCATTAAAGTTTAATGTTTCTTTGGAACGATCGAAGTAATAAACTTTGCAGTTGTTTGAAGCAAACCCTTAAAAATTTTAGTTGATGATTATTGCTTATGTCTTCTAAAACTGCAGCATGCAGGGTTTAGGTGAATTAAGAGATTGATGTGTGAGAACCCTAAAGTGAAAATGGAAAAGCTCTTCAGGGACCAAACTTGCTTTTATGTACACTAGATAAGTTCATCTGTCCCCGAGGAATTAATTGAAAAGGAGAGTTGTGATCAGTCGTGGTTCCACTATATACATTGGTTGGGACCATGACATCAAGACGCAATGGGCCCAACAAATTCTGTGTTCTAAACATTGGATTGGTTCAGTGTGGGCTAAAGGGAATGAGGGTACTATCTGAGGTATTTTACATGTCCAACGCATACTGATGAAAACAATAGATAGTCATTCTTCTGGTACATTATTCAGATATCAGATGTTAACTTGAATCAGTAATGTGACTCCACGAACTGGCTATGGATTAATGCTACGTGGATTCTTACGTACGTGAATTTGGTGTGCGCCTTTTGTACGGTTTATTAGAGGATTTGCGCGCTTGAAATTTGTACAAACGTATCAACGTATGTTTCATACGTAGATACGTTGATATGTGATTGTTAAAACGTACAGATTAACGTAACAATTGAATTCTTACGTTGGTCCATACGTTCATCGCCTGAACGTATGAACGTATTGTTATGGGCATGCGCATAACAAACAAATCGGCCTGCTTCCGCTTTTGCAAACCGCCATTTGCAAAAATGACGGGCCGAACACGCAGTAGAGGCCTAGGACGCAGTATTAGAAGTCGAGGACGTGAAAATAATAGAGGATTTGCGCACCTGAAATTTACACAAATGTATCGACATATCAACGTATGAACGTATGTTTCATACGTAGATACGTTGATACGTGTCTGTTAAAACGTTCAGATCAACGTAAGAATTCAATTCTTACGTTGGTCCATACGTTCATCGCCTGAATGTATGTACGTATGAACGTACAAAA